>JAOUZG010009324.1:3127225-3152556 GCA_026289955.1 Argiope argentata
ATAGATAGATAGATAGATAGATAGATAGATAGATAGATAGATAGATAATAAAATTTTGAGAGTATCACTTTTTGAAACTTACCCTCATATTGAATGTGGACAGAAATAATTACTATGCTTTCAAATAAGATTTCCAATGAATTCTTTTTTCAAACGATTAAGAGATTCTTAAGAAACTTAGGAAAATCACATCCAATTCGACTAATGTATTTAAATGAGGAGAGAGAATTTCAAAAAGCATTATTTGAATTTGTGCGAATGCCAAATAGTACCAGCTTTAAGATTTAATAAATAAATGACAGTTGTTAATTCCCAATGGAGCTATTCTGATTTCTGATTCCGTCAACATACTTCTCTTTTCCAACTTTTGATGTTGCACTAGTCTATATCGCTTGTAAATCTTGAATATGACTTCTATTTGAATGTCTATATTTATTTCGAATCTCACGAGACCAGATTGAAATTCATCTTTTCGTCAATAACATTTCGTCGAGTAATAAATCGATTCATGGAAAGGGAGACGACATGAAAAGGTGTATCTAGAATATTTGAATGGAGAGCGCAATATTCTAGAACAACAGAAATAAAAAAAAACAAAAAACAAAGGATCACAGTAGAAGGAGAAGAATTTTTATTGAAGGGTGATAGTGTAAAAGTGGAGAACGAAGAGAAAATGAAACGATTTATAACTTTTGGATTGAAATTATTCAATCTTTTTAATATAGTGGCATTTAAATACCAGTTTATAAATTATGTACGTGTGTTATTAAGAGTGAATATATATCATAAGGGACACAAATATAATACATCATTTCATAGATGGCAGCCTCAAAGTGCTGTTAATACAACTTACTATAAAGGGTTTATTTTGTTATACATTAATATTCCATATGGAAAAAAACAGAATATATTTAAATGTGAAATAAAGGGTGGGATATCATTTGGGTTTTACTTTCATATGTTTTAAAATTTTTATCATTTTTAATACAACCAGTATCATTTTCGTAGAATCGTCAATCTTTTAATATCCGGAATTATAAAAACGCATATATTACATAATATTTGTTTTCTTGTTTTCGGACCAAGAACACGATAATTTGAAAATACTAAAAATTTAAAGAATCTAAAATTATTACATATTCATTACCATGAAATTGTGAGAATTTTGTTTAAAAAATCGATGCCCTATTTGTCCACCGGTGGGCATTTGTCTTGAATTTTGACACCATAATGTATCGATTTTTAGGGTATATCTGTCATTTAATTGACATTTAAAAAAAAGAGATGCGCATAGTTATTTAAGCGTATATTGATTAATGATAATGGCTATTTTATACGAAGCATTTTGTATCAGTTTGTTTTATTCTATGCAATTCTATATAAATATAAGCTTTCAAAAATTATGAATAATTTTTTATTCCAGCTTTTTTAAACATAACTTATCATGTTTAGAAATTTCCAATGTCTCGTAAACAGGAATTAATTATAAATAAAAATTGTACACTTTATTAAACTCTTCTCAACACGTAAAACTCTCACGCAAACATGTACAGGCATAGAAATTCTATTATTACTCTTAAAGAAAAAATATTCAACAAATCCCTACATTTTTATTCCTAGAATAATAGCGAAAACGCTTTCTACTGCTAGTTCTACAAATTTCAATCAATTAAAAAAGAGAAAAACCTTTAAATGACTTCAAAAAAAATTTTTATATGCATTTTTCCGTTTAGTGCAATTTTAAGTAATCAACATTTTAATTATTTAGTCGTTACCTTTTAAACGAACCCTCACAAATAAAAAGTTAATGAATAAATAAATTATTTCTAAAGCTGAAAACTAAAGCAATAAATAAAAATATAGTAAAGGCATAAAAATATCTTATATTTAAAAATATATCGCTTTCAAATTTTACCTTTAAAACTTTTATTTTGCAAGCTATATGAAACGTATTCCTATATACGTGTATGTCAAATCTAACTACATCTTAATTTATTGATGTTCAAGGATTATACATCGAAAGAGCAGCACTAATTTAATTTTGAAATTAGTTGCACATGCTTCATGAATAAAGGAAAATATATCTGTGTAAATCATAAAAAATGCGCAATTAGATAGATTTAGAATTTGTTTACGTAAAATAAATGGCGAATTTGCTTTTTGAACAGAATTAGATATTGTTTAATTTGTTTGGAAATTCAAAATTATTCCTAAGATTCAACCTCCTTAAAATAACTCAATATTTGAGATTCAGAATAGAGTCATTGAATTAAATACTTAGTTTACTCAGCGTTTGAGTCATCTTTTAGGTTGCTTCTTCGGGATCTAGGCGTCCCGAGTTCGAGTCCCGGTCAGGTATTGTTATTCTTCTCTGTACTATCAGTGAGATGCACGAATGTGACCCCCCTTGAAAAAAGAGCTATACAAGCGAATGTGTGCATAGCTAAGTCGTACTCTTGGTCCTAGTTAGCCCTACTTCAAACACAAGATACGTTCATTCGTCTTAAAATGGCTGACGGTCTCCAGAGCGATTGTTCATGACAAGATCAATGAATAACAACAACAGCAGATTGCTTGAGTAAAAATTGCATTTCACCATAAAATCAAAATTATTCTATTGAATGTAAAACCATCATAAAAATGGTTTCATTTTCTTTTATAGATTCACTCAGGGAAGTCCCTCGTAATTGAGGATAAGATACTTCCGGTATGGGCGTTGAATCTCGCTACCCTTGGTAGGTTGCCTCATAGGTAGTGATTGGACTCCTCCCATCGATGACGGGACTTTCTTCCTACTGGGAGGAACTATTTATTACGATATTATACATTATATTTTTATATTAATTTTGAGAGATACTATCAAGGTGATGATTCTTTATTTATTATTACGAATATAAATTCATAAATGAAGGAGTTTAGTTCTTTGAAGCAACTACTTAGCGTTATTTATGATAATACCTATTATCGTTGCTTCTAAAATATTAAAAAAGCTAGTTTTTATAGCATTTTTTTAAAAATATCAATAAGGTGATGACTCTTTGATTATTATTATGAAAAAAATATTCATAAACGAATGTATTTAGTTCTTTGAAGTAACTCCTCAACATGGTTCAAGATAATACCTCATATATTCTTTATAAAGGATACTAAGCATGCAAACACATTTTTATTTTTATTTTTATTTTGATGATTATTATTTACTATTATTAAATTATTCTTATACTTACTATTATAAATTTATATTTTAATTATAATTAAAAATTCCTAAAGAATACATTTATTTCTATGTGGTAACTAATCAACTTGATTCAGAATGATATTTCTTTATAATGTTTGTAAAATATTAACAGGGCTTGTTTTTATATTATTTTGAAGAATACTATTAGGGTGATGATTTCTTTTTTATTTTTACGTGTATGAATTCATAAACGAAATCATTTATGTATCCTAAACGAATATATTTATATAATATATTCATTTAAAGATATATTATACACAACATAAATATATTCATAAACTAATATATTTATACAATATATCCGTTTAAGGATATATTATACGCGTAATAAATATATTCATAAACGAATTTATTTATTACGCAATTATAAAAGAGTGGATTTAATTTTTTGAGGCAATTCTTTAACATGGTTCAGGATAGTTCCATGATACCTCTTCATAATGTGAGAATATTAGTGAGCCAAAAATATCTTTACAGATATGAAGAGGGACAATTTACAAAAGTGAGCTTAATAAAACATTTCACTTCCATAACTAATTCAAGCTCCATTACAATCTCACAACAATAGTTTAAAAAAGAAAGAAAGAAAAAACCTCTCCCTTTTATCACCGAAATATATTGCACTTCCTTCAAAGATTCAGAAATTCGGAAGACCATAATTCCACGATTTACATAGCTCTCCCAGACACCGCTTTCTTTTCTTTCCTCCCAACCCCCACCCCTCCCCTTCTCCCACCCCCCGATTTATGATTGGGCATCACAGAGCCCGGTATATGGCACGAAGTCACGAATCCCTCGTCAATCCGTCCCGAACTTCGTCACGCCTGCCATCTAAATACAGTCCCGTAGCTCGTTACTTTGTTCCATTTAAAGGGTGGGCCCAGGGCCAAAGGGACTTAATTGACAGCCAGATTTAAACACCCAATGTGCTTAATGGGATGGAGGCACGGTCGGCACGCAGGCCCATAGGCGTCAATATCGCAAATGAGTCATTCCGAGATGAGATAGGAGATAGACGCGGGAAAAATGTTCCTTCTCTTTTTTGGATGACGTCTGCTTCTAATTTTATACAGAAATAAAGGTGTTACATTCATTCGCTTTTGCCGAGATTTTCTCTGATTTCATCTGGTTTCGATTTGGGGTTGGTGATTAATATATAAATTAGATGAAGCATGGGAGAAAATGGTAAAATAGAAGAAGATATGTTTCTTTTTACTAAGGTTGAAGGTGGAAATGGATGTATCAGAAAAAACATGGGAAAAATCAAACAATGTCTTTCAAATTTAAATTGGGAAAATGAGCAAAGTTTTATAATGTCATAAAGATGAAAAACAGCCGACGTCTTGACACAGAGGAAGCACGTTTTCCACGTGATCTGGACATCCTGGGTTCGAGGCCCGCTTCGGGCATGTTTATTCTTCATCTGTTCTATCTGTAATATGTTTGAATGTACCCCCTAAGAAATAATTAGCTATGCGAATGAATGTGATAGGCTAGTAGCTGTTTTGTATGTGATGTTTCTATATAATGCGTTGTCTACTTCTGTAAGCCCCATACGATAGTGGTGCACGGATATTCCTAAATGTTCAATAAAATAATTTAAAAAAAAAACATGAAAAGTATATAAATTTGTCCTCCAGTTTGTTCAATAGAGCAAACAAAGAGTTTTATACTTCGAAAAGTCAAATGGGCGATATTTTATAATGTGGTGAAGGTGAAAAGTAAGTAGTTTTTCCCCGGTTTGTTCAATAGAACAAACAATGAGTTACCCATATTAAACTGTCCAATGAGCGATATTTTACAATATGGTAAATTGGAAAAGTATGTAGTTGTCCACCAGTTTGTTCAATTGAACAAACAATGAATTATCCACTTTTAACTGTCAAATAGGTCATGTTTCACTATGTCGGAAAAGTAAAAGGTACGTGGTTGTCTTTCAGTTTGTTCAATAAAACAAACAATGAGTATTTTTCACTTTTAACTGTTCAACGGGCAACATTTTACAATATGGCAAATGGGAAAAGTACGTTGTTGTCCTCCAATAGAGCGAGCAATGAATTTTTTACTTTAAACTGTCCAAATGTCAATGACTTAGAATGCTTTATACTTAGCTTTATACTTCGGATTTAATCAAATTAACAGTCAAAGCCATGAGAGGTTTTATCTTATTTCAATGTTTGATTCCTTCCGACATAAAGATAACATTTAGAACAACAAAAAATAAAGTACCTAAAGCTATTTGCTAATTTCAAAAATTTGTTTCACATAAAAAGGGTTTAGTGTATGGAAAAAATAAGCGCTTTTCTGAAGGACAAAAAGTTTAATAAATGTTAAAGATAATGATAAGATGCAGAAATTTTCAATTCTTTTATTTTTGTAATATTCTATTATAAATTTCTAAACCTCTTCAAAAATGAAATTCAAATACGTATTAACACTTAGATTTGAGATTTAATACTTTTTAAATTTCTTATTATTTCCTTTAAAGATTTTTTAAAGCCCATTCTTAGAAAAATGAAAATAAAATCATTAGTTAACGATATATATATATATATATATATATATATATATATATATATATATATAGCGCATTATTGATCTAGAAACATCCATAGCACACCAGTTATAGTCTAACGCATTTATCATTCATTCTTTCGATCTTTGTTGAGCAAGGGCGTATCGTAATGCTAATAATAATATTGTTTGATTACGTCTAAATAAAACAATACTGGCGTCAAATGTATTCACACGACTCGTATCGTTCTCTTTTAAAATATATTTTAAATATATGAATAAATTTTTTGTAGTCAACATTTGTTCCACTTGTCCAGATTACATTTACATGTCTTTACTTGCTAAGCATATTTAATAGCAGCATATTTCACCTCAGTTTTAATTTCTTTTCACTTTAGCTAGATATCTTCTGAACTCCTCTCTTAATTAACTAACTGTTTATTGTACATAAATATGGCTTTAGTAAAACGGAATGCCATAAGTATTTATCAAAATTATATAAGATTTAATTTAATTAATACAAACGTTTCAAATCACTATTTGTATTGATATTGTTCCCAATGTTTTTCCCTTAGAGGTGCTCTCAAATGCTTAGTATAACACTAAAATACTAAAACACAAAATTTAGAATTAATTAATAAAGATTCCTATTATTTAGAAAATTCTAAAATTAAACATGATTAAAATAGTTATAATAACTTTTACATAAACTAATTTAAAATATTTTTCTTTCATATCACGTCATCTAGAAAAACTAGAAAAACAATAAAGCTTTTAGGAGGATAATATTACAATTTATTTTTATTTTTGAATTAATTACAATAGCAGGAATAAAATAGTGAAAAAATTGTTTTTAAATAACCTTTAAAGACTTCAGCTCTTAAACACGATATATTAAAAAACCTTAATTATAACTTATATAAGAACAAACAAAAATATGAATAAAAATCTTCTATATTCAAAAACTTTAATTATAAAGACAAAGTTTGAAAATTTTATTTTGGCTATTATGAAATAATTTTTATACCACTTACTTTATTTGTATCCAGATAAAGAAATTTAAGACATATTTTTTTGCTGTTGCCAGTTTTAGATATCATAAAGCAGACGATTTTAATAAAAATGCGATTTTCATCAGTAAAAAAAGACATCGTTAAAGTCAAAGTATTAAATTTCGAAATTTGTTTTTCATAAACTGTTAATAGTAGAAAGTGTGGTTTTTTTTTTTTTTTGGAAATATCAGACTAATTTTTTTTCCCAATTTTAAGCCAGATAAAAAAGGACAAAATTTCTCCATAAATTTACAACGAAGTCTGGATTTTTATTGCATCTGTATACGCCTTAAGATTGTGTTTCATAAATAATCATAAATTTTGGGAGGTTTTTATATAAATAAGATGAAAATACTGATATAAATTCTTAGATCAATAAAATTTAGAAGACTTAGCGAATAAATTTCAAATTTTAATTACAATAAAAATTAATTTTTAATTTTTTTTAAAAACCAAATCAACTGTATTGTTATATAACGAAATGAGTGCAATATATTATAAATAGATAATGCTTAATAACAAATATTATCAACATATTTTATAAGCAATAACATTTTTTCAAATGTATTTCAATAAAGAATTATTAAATCAAATTACTTTAGAAATCCTTTTATTATAAACTCATTTTGATTTATTTAACCCAATTTATAAATTAAATAATTTATGTTTAACTTCACTAATAGACATGGCCATCAAATTTAATATAAAATTAAATTCATTGAAAAATTTTAAACCTCATTTAACTCCTAAGTCAAATATTTTTCAATTATATAACTCAAAAAAATATTAGTTTGGCTATTATGAAATAAAACCCAAATTAATATTTTAGCTATTATTTCATATCAATCCTTGATTTGGAAATATTGACCTAAGTGGAAATTGGCTTTAAAAAATTACCTTACTTGTTTATATCAAAATGAATAGGATGAATTTATAATCCTAGTTTTTTTATTTATTTTTTTAATTTTTATTGTAAAAACGTCAAACGATTAACATTGTTTCCGCAATATATATATATATATATATATATATATATAGCGATAAAGTATAAATGCGCAGTTCGTTTTCCAGAGCTTTCATTTATGTTCGACAGGTTTTTCTTGATTTATGGCGGCACGACGAGAATTAACAGACTTTGAACGTGGAATATTTGTTGGAGCTAGATGCATGGGTCATTCCATTGCGGATATCGTTAGTGAATTCAACATTCCGAGATCCACAGTATCAAGAGTGTGCCGAGAGTATGAAATTTCAGGCATCCCATCCCATCATGGACAGCGCAGTGGGCGACCACCTGCACTTAACGACCGAGACCACCGACGTCTGTGTGGAATGGTCAATGTTAATAGACACGCAACACTTCGCCGGGCAAAGGAGGACACGATATTAACAGTCATCCCATGACTTTTGTCACTTCAGTGTGTGTGTGTGTGTGTGTGTGTGTGTGTGTGTGTGTGTGTGTGTGTGTGTGTGGGTGTGTGTGTGTGTGTGTGTGTGTGTGTGTGTGTGTGTGTGTGTGTGTGTGTGTGTGTGTGTGTGTGTGTGTGTGTGTGTGTGTGTGTATTCCTCACTTATTGTAGATCAATTTATTACCAATATTTCATTTTATTTATTTCAAAATAATATTACTTAAATACTTAAAGACGTTTTATTGTCTCATACTAACTTTCTATAAATTTCCCTAGAATTAAGAGCTAAACAAGCCTAGAGCCATAAACACCAATCAAGGCGAAACAACTTCACCTATCCATCAAGAAATGTCGGAAAAGAGTTAACAAAATAAAATAAGATTCAAGCTTTCCCTTTTATTCCTCTCACACAGCCACTAAAATAACAAAGGCCGGAGTATTTCAGCCGGTAACCACTTTAAAGGGAACACATTTTGTAAAAGCGCTAATTTAAATGGAAATGTAGTCTCAATTCTTTAAGCGGTACAGGAATCCGTGTGTTGGGCAAGCTTTCTTTGGGAAAGAAGTAAAAAAAGGAGCAACTTTAGATACTTGAAGGACGTGCTTGGAATACTTAAAATGAAAAGACTGCTCGTTTGTAGGTTTTGTAACTGATTCCTCTTTTTAAAAAAATTCTTGCTAATCCGTTAACAAGCAATCATGCTTAAAGCTTTAAATAGACTCGGGTATTTTGTTAAGCCTTATTTATTTGTTGAAGTAAACTTCGTTTCAAACAGTGGTAATGTAAAGAAATATTTTTTTATATAAATAGAGCTTCAGAAAACGTATACTTATTTTACAATTTTTTATCTGTACAAAGTTTAAAATGAAGTCCTATGATAGCGTCTATATGTTGGAACCACAAAAACTAGAGAATTAGTAAACGGATATTAAATAATATTTATAATATTTTGTAGAACATTTATTGGGGAAGGTTTTAGCATATTAAAATCATATCAAAATAAAAAGTGGAGATTTATAATTACGATTTTAACTTATCCGCGCATGCACGAAAACCTCAAACTGCGCATGTGCAAAGGGCAAGAGATGTGGTATGCACATGCGATATATTTCTTTGTTTACGTCTGATTTCAAATGGTGATTCAAATTTCATTTTGCCGAAAAGATGGAATTCCTACGTTGAAATGATCGCCTGTCTTTTGTATACCGACATATCATATTTTTACCTTTGTGACTGTCTAAATATTTCTGAATGTGTGCTAAATTGTTTTGTAGCTATTTTTGATAATTTTTAAATACTTTTTCATGTTTGTTTGATATTAAAGGTCTTCTCACTCGACAAAATGTCCTCTACACTTTCGAAGATGGTCTTCGGTTTAAGGCCGCAAAAAACTGCTCAATGTAGATCTTCGCCATCCTGAATTTTTCTAAGCCAGCTTGAAAATATAGACGATAGGGACGGAAATATCGTTTTCAAGCGAAATTCAACCTATCATGTCAAACTTTGACAGTGACGTATTGTGACAATAATAATGTTGGCGCAATTGACAACAACCATAATCCAACTTATATAATTATAGTTTATTTATAGTAGTAGTTTGTAAAAAGTGGTTTGATTGTTTCAATCATTTTTTCGAACGATGAATACACCATAACGTATACCTACGTTTTTAGGTTTACCAAACAGCAAATGTTCAAGAGACGTCATTTATCCACGAAAGTGTAGACAATATTTTGTCGTGTGATGCCTTAACAAGCCCATGTCATATCTGGTGGAGGCTAGATTTAAGTTTAAAGCTAAATTTTCTTCTTAGATACTATGCTACGGTCCACTGTGGGGGTTGATTTAGGAGACTATGACAAAAAAGATCGTTTTTGGGTGAAAATAAAGATGTTTTTAATTGGTATTCATAATTTATAAACAGTTTTATCTATAAAAAATTATAAAATTTGTTTCAGTTTATTTTTTCTAGATTACATTCACTTTCCTTTAGGATAGATCTCTTTTATGCTATTTTATATCTTTAAATGCAATGTTCTGAATATTCTAAATTTTAATAATGACTAATAATGAGTAGGGGAAAAAACCATAAATCGAAAGCTAATTTTTTTTTCTTTATTGTTGTACGATTTATGATTTACATAAGAAGTATTTTCTCCATTCGAAAAATATTTACTATTCGTTATTGCTATATAAAGTGAAAATATTTTGATTTTTATGTTACTTATCGGTCATGTATTCAAATAAGGATTGTAATATTTCTTATTTTCAGCTTAAACAGTTGATATCTTTACTTAGCCTTAGTTTTTATTATCTATGTTTCTTGCTTTTTTTCTAGAATATTAACTGTCGTTATATCTTATGATTTCCCTATCAAAATAAAATTTCTTCACAAAAGGAGATTTAAACCGGCTCACCATTGGTGAAATTTTATATTTTCTGAATAAGAAGGAACCAGTTATTTCAATCTTTCTATCTCTCTTTAAATTATATTTAAAAAAAATGAATTGAAGTAGTATTTAAAATAAACAGTATGGTACAGCGCCTATAAAAATATTTCAAATTATTAAGATGTGATTTGCTATTCAAAATCATTTTAGTGCATTTTCGACAGATAGGAAACACGTATTCAATACTGAAATGGGCATAAAAAATGTTGCATTAGAACGATAGGCAAAATGATTCTGAAGACGAAATATTTCTATATAGTTGAGATAATGGAATTCGAAAATAGGATTCATGCTTTGCATATATTTCCAAGTATTCGCAGTAGTGAAAATCCTATTTGGTGTACTACATGGATTATTTTCATAAATTTTGATCCAGAATTTTCGTAAAAGAAACAGGTCTCTCTGAAATATTTTTTGAACCTTTCATCTTCTTATTTATAGTCAAATTTAATCTAAAACTAATGCAAGTATAATTTTGATTATGCGAATAAAAAAAGTTGGCTATATATAAAATACGTTTATTAAATGCAGCTTGAATTTTCAGATACCAATATTACTGTCAAACTTACAAGGAAAATCAATTTATAATTTGTTTATTCGGCAATGACTCACCAAGTGAATGATTTTAGCATATGAAGTTTCACTAATTCTTAAATGGGGAGATGTTGTCTAGGAAAACGAATTTTTTAAAATTCAAATAAAATTTTCTAATAAAAATATTAGTATCAAAATCTGCCAATATATTCTGCATATACTTTTCTTGATATATAAATATGTTTCAGATATTTTTCAAACTAGATTATCATCGAAAAATGTAATTGCATTGGACCATACATTTTCTTCACAAATTATTTGTTACAACAAATAATATTCTTGAAAAAATATATTACTTTTTACTTTATAAATCATATTTATTTTTCCAGTATGCAAAGGTATATAGAAAACAATATAAGGGAAAATTTAGCAATTATATGAAAAGTAAAAAAAAAAATTGAAAATAATAACATTTACTTTTTTTTCAGGGCATCATTGATTTTCGAGGTCAATTTAAACATACAGGTTACTTAAAATTATAATAAACCTATAAAACCTCTAAATATTTATCTATTATTATATTTTAGAAATAGTTCAAAAAACATTTTCACTAGAAAAAAATTAGTTATATTTGAATATACATATCAGAATCAGCCGAATGAAAAAAAATTTCATTGAAAAATGAAAAAAAAAAAAAAGTAATCCTAAAGTCAAACTTATCTTTGTCTTAATGAAGATGATGGACCACTCAGGAAGATACAGAAATGTAGTCATGAATTCTTACTCCTCCCTTTGATGATGGAACGAGCTTCCTAAGGGAATGGTTGCACCGTGGCCGGTGATGACCCTTAGTTTCTGCCAGTGTTTATGTTGCGGAAGTCCGGTCATTCAGAATTTATTCACACGTGTTCTACTGGTAAGTCGGATAGGCAGTGATATGACCGTAATACTTGATAACTTCATGAATGAAACATTTATTTTTTAGCGGAATTACTTGTCGATTTTCTTCTTGAGAGAGACAAACAAAATTACCTCTCTAATTCACAGGTGTGAATGATGCTTCGATTACGAATATAATTATCAGGAAGATAATGCAAGATGAGAAACAAGTTCTAGTAAAAAATATAACTACTTCAAATTCCTATAACTTATTCAAGCTTTAAGAACAACAGAATCTTCTTGATCATAACACTGCATAAAATACACTTTGCTGTTCTTTCGAAAAAATATTAATAGAATATCAATATAATTTAATCTTTCCACTCTATAACAGTATTAACAAGTCAGTATACAAAAGAGAATTGTTTATCAATGCTTCCTTAAGTTACGTTGTTAAGCCTTCAATTCTTGCGAAAATCAATAATTTTTTGATAAATTATTTATACTAATTCTAATTATTTAATAAAAAGTAACTAAAATAATAATTTTCTTTGTTAACCTAATAAGGAATTTGTTTTTTTTACTTGTTTTATTGTATAAGGGAAATTTAAGTCAAAGATGGAAAAACATTTTTATATAGTAACCGATATTAATGAAGAATTCAAAAATAAGTTTTACTTTGATATTCCAAAAAGGCAGAAATTTCTTTAAATTAAAATTATTTTAAACGAAAGAACAGTTTCTTTTGAATTAAAATTCATAATAATTAATTCTTTTGTTTTTACTGTCACTGAATCGCTACAGATATAAAAATAAAAAAGCTTCCAGTGAAATTTTGCAGCATTTTTACAATTAAGAGCAGTTTATCCACAAATAGGTTAAAATGCACGAAAGATAATTTAATTTGAAAATTTAAAAAGTTCAGCGTTTTTATTTTCCTGATTTGCAAAGTTCTTGTATTTTCAAAAAATATTAAACGTTACTCGCATTTAATGTACCATGTAACCGTTATTTTTCTTAAATTCAACGTAAATGTTTTCAAATTACACCTAAAATAAAAATACAGTTTATTATAAAATGCAGAAATTTGTTATAAAGCATTTTGTTAAGAAGAATTTATAGTATTTTATCTTTTGTGTTTTGTTTCAAAATATGCACGTCATTCTTGTACAATAATTAAATTCTATAAAAAGTTACTTGTGCGCCTTTTTCAGTTCTATCCTCATTTATTTTCTAATATGAAATAAAAAATTTCGTACATTTATTAATTTATGTGATTTTTAAAATATTTTTGGGAAATATGATCTCTAATCAAATTTTAATAGTAATTTAGAGAATTCTTTTATTCAGAAAACAAATATTTTGGTCAAATTATTTGGTCTATAAAGTATTTTTGACAAATATGATCTCTAACCAATATTTAATAGTAAGTTAGAGGACTTTTTTGTTCAGAAAAACAGGCAGCATTAAAATAATAGGATTTTTGATATGGCTACCTCAAAGTAAAACAATATATCAAAAATTAACAATAAAATTATAACAGACTATACATAATATTAAATCCAAATGATTTGATTCAGAAATTCAAAACTACGAATGTTCTACCGATATCTACGAACATAAAATAGCAAAAATTAACAATCTAATAATGTGGCAATAACAAGTATAAATAAACAAATCAAAGAGACGTTAATACAAATCCATGTTCTTGAAAATTAGACATACATAATAGCAGATTATACATAATATCAAAACCAAATTACTTGATTCAGAAATTCAAAACTATGAATGTTCTACCCAATATCTACGAACATAAAATAACAAAAGTTAACATTCTAACAATGTGAAAGTAACAAGTATAAATTAACAAATCAAAGTGAATACAAATCCATGTTCTTGTAAATTAGACGTACATAATAACAGGCTATACATAATATCAAAACCAAATTACTTGATTCGGAAATTCAAAACTACGAATGTTCTACCAGTGTCAACGAACATAAAATAACAAAAGTTAACATTCTAACAATGTGAAAGTAACAAGTATAAATTAACAAATCAAAGTGAATACAAATCCATATTCTTGGAAATTAGACATACATAATATGAAAACCAAATGACTTGATTCTGAAATTCAAAATTACGAATGTTCTACCGGTATCTACGAACATAAAATAACAAAAGTTAACAATCTAACAATGTACAAAATCAAGCATAACTAAACAAATCAAAGGAAAGTTAATACCAATCCATGTCCTTGAAAATTAAAATAAGCAAAATAATTCGCGAACAAATTTGCAGTATTTCTTCCCTACATAGCAAGTATCCCAGTACGAAAGATAGTATTACAGGTATTAGAATAAATGTTGAATGGATGCTGTGTCAATGTTCTTGAACTCGAATTTGTTGGATTTTGCATCAAAAATGTAGTAAAAAGAATATTTATTCGTACCATTAAAATACTTTATTAGAGATTTAGTTTCTTTTTTTATATATGAGTGTAGTTTTTACTTACTCTTTGGTTGTATTTTATAACCTGTTTATGCATGATTTCGTTGATTTATAAAAATAAGAGCAAAGAATATTCCAAAATTTTGGTGATAGTTTTATTATGATTATTACCATTAATTGTTCTTCAAAATTCGAGGCCTAATTATGAGAGATACAGAATATGGGGTCAAATTTAAAATCAAGCTATTAAAAGAAGCAGACGAGTTGAGAAGTGCATAGGTAAGCTGCATCTCTCATCTGTATGTTATAGCTGAATGCTTTGCGCTATTAAAGTCTTATTAAAGATTTGATACTTTTTGTAACACTTCTTTTTTTTTGAAAGTGTTCTTTTTATTTACTATCAACTTTCAGATTCTTTATTATTTCCGAGATTTATATACATTCTTCTAAATAGTAGTAAACAGTAGCGATTCTTCCACAAATTGTTTTATCATTCGACATTATTCCGAATCTTTAGAAATCTTTGGGAAATCTCCCATGTCATGATATTGGAATTTTCTGCCACTTTCAAAGGAAGGTGACTTTAAAATAGCCTCGTTTTAGTCTAGCTGAAGTAAGCGTGGGAACCACATTTAGATTTTATTTCCAGATGAGTACCAGACGATGTTTCCATGTACCATTGGTGCGCAGGCGGAATATACCTTTTGAAACTGAGTTTAGATTTATCACTTGACTAAAGTTCTTGACAAGTAAGCGAAGAGCCAGCGGCCGTTTCATTCTTACTACCCTCTAGATACAATCTATCAACAACCTCATTACCTCTAATGTTTATATATGATGGTATCCATTGGAGGTATGGATCCCATCATACGTAAACATTATAATGGGATCCGTTTGAGGGGGATGTCTTGGTTCTGAGTGACTTTTTCGAATCCTTTTATACTGATACTGGACATTTGTCAATTATCAATCTTAAGTTATCTTAAGTTATAACCGTAGTGATGCAGCCAGTTGACGAGCCTTCGTGACTGGATCCCAACCATTGGCTTCTGCGACGATGGAGAATTGAGTCTTGTAGACTTGCCAAGATGTTTTTCCGTCGTACGTGGAAACTTTAATACTTGCCTTGGGAATAATAGGCACAGATGGAGCTATTTCAGGCTCTCGAACATTCGGGGATTGGTTTTCAGGTTTTACCTGTACACCTTCCACTTTCTTTAATCTTTCATCCATTTTTTTAAATTTCTCTTCAAAACTCTGCTGGATATTCTGAATCTTTGTATCGTTCTCTTGAACCTTTTCCGCCAAAGCATCCACTTTGGTGTTGATTGCTTCAACAATATTAGTTTGGCCTTGTTCTATCTTCTCCATCTTCTCTTGGCCTTGTTCTATCTTCTTCTCCATCTTCTCTTGGCCTTGTTCTATCTTCTTCTCCATATTCTCTTGGCCTTGTCTTATCCCTTCTTTCATTTCTTTAATGAAAGCAAAAAGCTGTTCAAATTTTGCTTTATCTGCTTCCTCCATCGCTCTAGTCTTCACCATTCAATCCCACTCCTGACACCAGTTGTTACGTTTTTAGCGTAGCGGGTTCGGATTGAATGGACTTTGTATGAGGACAGCACAAACAAATTTATTTACAGCTATTTACAGTTATTTACAGGATAATTAATAAAGTAAAAATTTCAGATAAATACAATTCAGCAGTCAACAGTCAATTACAGCGTAAATTCAAGTCTTACGTACGATAAAAACAGACTGCAAAACAGCTATCGTATGGCACAGATACAGTAAATCGCAGCGAGCTCAATAACACAGCGTTAACAGCAAACGCAAACACAGCTCACAAATCCTTTAGTCCAGCGAGACACTTTTTATTTCAGAGCAAACTCTCAACTAACTCGATCAAATCACTATAGCAACTAACTAACTCGAGCCGGCTACTCGTCCTTATATAGCCGAGAAGCGCGTGCACCTGAGTCTCGTGAAAATTCTCAAAACATCGCGCACAATCTAGCGGCTACTAGATTATTCCTTTCGCCAAACCAATCAAGCTGGCGCGAGGCTCCTCGCCAAACGTGGCCAACTTTGGCGAGTTTTCGTGCCGCTCGCCCGCTTGTAACAGTATCCATTGGAGGTATGGATCCCATCATACGTAAACATTATAATGGGATCCGTTTGAGGAGGATGTCTTGGTTCTGAGTGACTTTTTCGAATCCTTTTATACTGATACTGGACATTTGTCAATTATCAATCTTAAGTCCTGCTCTTTTTTCAGTATTTTTGACCAGTGTAGAGAAAAGGAAACCAAAACATATCATATTGCAATTTTTATTGACGATATTGTTCTTTGGAATTCAAGTGCATATGTACGTAACATTGAAACGAGCCATAACATAACTTTCTTTGCACTCTTCGAGTTTGCAATGGAACATAAATTGTTATGATTAGGATAGTTTTCATGATAAGGATAGTACAGGATATAGCCTTGCATGACTATAATATTTTGGACGTAAAGACTAGTATCTAAATTAAGGTAAGTTATTGTTTTGGCTAATGCAACAAAGTAAATTTTAGTTTAAATAAATGTGGGGGTTTTATGACAGGGATATCTAGGGGTATTTATGGTTAATGAGTTCAGAATCTAAACTATACGGAATCATTTATAAATTTAAGTAAATGTTTATTCAAGATTACAAAAAAGGCAAAAAATGTATAGCACAAATATTTAAAAATAAGTTGAATACATGAATATACGAGATGACTAGATCGTTTCCTACAGGCCAGATATACTATCAATTATTCTGGAATAAGTTAGTAAGAAGAGAATTTAATCATTTATAGGAGTGAGGTTTTCAATGTCAAAGTGAATCTCCTAAAACCCAAAGAATGTTCCCGGCTCGAAAGTTAGTCTACCTCTCCTTCTACGAAAACTTCGTGGTCTTTTATAATCACCACAGATGGAATTGCTCTTAAAAGTTGGTCTGGTACTGATAATGACGTCTATCCAACAAAAACGATCCAGTCTTTACAACCAACGGAAATAACTCTCGATCACTGAAAAATCCTACATAAAATAATTTGGAATATGGTCAAGTGGCTAAAATTATAGTTATATATCAAATTTTGGTTTCAATCGGTCGATTTTATTTAGTTGCAGACACACTTAAAACAAAATTTAACTCCATAATAACTAATATTCCGAAATCAATTTCATTTTTTTATTTATTTATTATAAATTCCCAGAAGATTAGTTGGGACTCCATTAGATCTCTAGCCTTCCAATATTTCTGAACTTTATAGTTTTAAAACCGAAATTCAGAACACAAGTCAAGATGAGTAACACCAAAAATCTCATGTCGTCAGCTTAGAGGACATAAAGGAGACTCATAAGGCCTATGCTTTACACATCTTGCAAAACTTCTCAGTAATATGTCCGAGACACAGGAAAGGAGGCAAAACCATAACAGATTTAGTGTTAACCAGGGTACACAGTGTGGAGGCCAGCTATATTACACACCATCTGATTTCATAAACTTGTAAGGATAGGAGTGATCATGTTGAGTGTGGAAATAGAAGGTCGATGTTTTGGGCTCCAATCACTGAACATCTTGATAAAAATAATCTTTATTCATCCGGTATTAAACACAACTTAGACTAGCCTCGTGCGCACGATTAGGAGAAAGAGAGAGAATGTTGATTCTGATTGGATATTTATATCTAGTTTTATTTTGATTTCCTTTACGATTAAGATTACGATGCACGAGAATAGTTTTTGTTTACGTCGCACTAGAACAGGATCAGCCCATAGATTACAATTATTTGTATTCACTACAAACTAACAGGTAATAAAAAATGTGAAGCTTATCCAATTCATATCTGAAAACTAACCATTCCTTTTTTCTTTAAAATATTTTTTACGCAGAATGGTAAGCTATATAAAAAAATTTCCATACTAAAATAATAATAATAAAATAATGAAACTCATAAACGAGCATCACTCCGAATCAAAGAATGTCTCATCATCTCTGAGTCTTTTTTCTTATCTAGCTCAGAGAACCAAAGCCTGTTAAACAACAATCATATTACAGGAGCGAATTTGACCATCGCTGCAACAAGTATTTCTGGTTTTTCCGCCATTTTGATTAATTTCATCCACGATGTTATAACACAGAAATATGAAAGGAAACCACTGACAAATAAAAAAAGAAAACTTGTCCGATCTTCGGTTTCATGTTACTTTTTCTATTGCTCAGATGAATTATTGCTGTTAGCAGAAATTGACTTTCCCTATAAGAAGATGGGTGTCCGAAGAAGAATGGGCGACGGAGAACGAAAGAAAGAGAAAAGGCGAAGAGATTCGACGAAGAATGTAACCACAAATTATCGAATGTGTGGCTAGTTCGCTGTGGTGGTTCTGAGGAATTATTTCTCCTTGTAATATATATTTTTCGTTGATGGAAATATAGGAATCCTCTGAGAGATAGAATGACACAAATTATTTTTTCATTGTCTTTAATGCTGCTTATTTAAATCTGTGACAGAATTTATTTTTTTATTGAATTTTGATGCTGCTTAAGTTTGGCTAAAATTATTATTTTTATTTTATTTAATGCTGATTAAAAATATGTCACATAAATAAACCTTTTCATTGAATATAATGTTTCTTATTGAAGTCTGTTGAACAATTTTTTTCATTGTCTTTAATATTAATTCTATAAAATTTTGACTCAAATAGGATTTAATTGTTTTTAATACTCATTATTTAAATCCATGACCCAAATTATTTTTTTCTATTTCTTTAATACTGCTTATTTAAATATGTGCCACAATTTTTTTTCATTGCCTTTAATGCTGCTTATTTAAATCAGTGACAAAATTTATTTTTTCATTGGATTTTGATGCTGCTTATCAGTGGCTACAATCATTTTTTTATTATATTTAATGCTGATTAAAATTTTTGGCATAAATAACTTTTTCATTGAATTTAATGTTTTTTATTGAAATCTATGGTACATTTTTTTCATCGTCTTTTAATATTAATTCTATAAAACTCAAATAGGATTTAATTGTTTTTAATACTCATTCTTTAAATTCATGACCCAATTTTTTTTCTATTTCTTTAATACTGCTTATTTTAATAAGTACCACAAATTATTTTTTCCTTGTCTTTAATGCTACTTGAATCTATGGCTAAAAATTTTTTATTATCTTTAATGCTGATTCTTTAAACGTGTAGCACAAATAATTTTTTATTATCTTTGAGGCTGCTTATTTGAATCTATGGCTAAAATTATTTTTTTGTTATCTTTAATGCTGATTATTTAAATATTTGGCATAAATTGTTTTATCATTGTTTATAAACTGCTTTTGTTAAATCAGTGGTATTGTAGTTTATTGGTTTGTAAAATATTATGTAGGCTTCAATTATATTCTTTTGAGATATACATAAAACTAGAAAACGTTCTCGTCTAGACTGGATGGTAACCTCTTAATAAAGTCTTAGATTAACTAGTGTAATTTGCAAAAGAAAATATCATGTATATTAGAAAAATAACTAAGAAATAAAAGGAATTACAAATTGTAGTCTCATTTTAAATAGTAATAGCATTAAAAGTACATAATAAAATTAATGAATTTTATGAGTTGAAAGACTATATGATTCTCAAATCAAAACTGATCAAAACTAAAAAGGGTACTTTTCCGCTAACCGGGTGGTAAAAAAAAAATCTCCAAAGTGATTTGGCTGAATTCTACATTATTTGGAGATTTTGTTTGCTTTAAAATCATTGTAAGAAATTTGGCGAAATTCTACAATATTTGGTAATCACCAAATATTGTAGAATTTCACTGAACGGAAAACGGAAAAGTACCATAAAACGATTCATCGAAATAAATATTTAAACTACTAAAAACATTTATATATTTCAAATGCAAATAAAAATAGAAAGTTGCAGAAAACTCAAAATGAAATAAGTTCCTAGTGTCCCATAAAGAGAAAATAAAATGTATGACTACAATGAATGTAATTAAAGCATTAAAAATGCAAGTAACCCTGAGTTTACTTTCCCATAATCATGTTTACTTTACTTTTTAATCCCACACTTTTATATGTCAAACTTTAAAAAACAAACCACATATACTGAAATAAAAATTGGGTTTCTGCTTCGGAGAATATATTTTTAAACATACACAGAACTATAGAATATATATAATTGCCAAGATAGCGCTACACAATTAGATATAGATATGTTCAGTTCAATATGCAACATTAGTAAAGATATTTGAATGAGCTGTGGCTTGGATATCCACATAAAAGTGTTTCTAGTTTATTTTCGAACAACATTAAACATTTTAAGTTGCTTACAACTTTTCATTCTGAAATATGCCAAATAATACTCCTTATTTTCCATATTTGCATTAGGGCATGTTTTTATTAAATATACGATTCAATATTATTTCCTTTTATTTTTCAGTATTCCTGCAGATTTTTAATCTGTCATTACTCAACGCTATCAGATTAGAAGAAAAAAATCGACCCAACACATTCTTAAAGAATTAGCCAAATAGGCACAATATTGGGGCATATTCTGAATGTCGTAAAATATGTATAAAATTGTAAAAAATAGTAAACTTGAAAATTTTAATAAAGAATTTAGTTAAAAATCTATTACAAGATTTAAAATTTATAAAAATTAAATATGTACAGTTAAATAAAGTTTTTGAGAAATGACGTTGCAGCATTTTATTCGAATTCATTTAAAAACGTAATATATGCAGGAAATTTTTTTAAGTAATGAATTCAAACAAAAGAAGGATTAAATCTTAAAAAAGTGAAAAAAAGAAATAAGAAAAAGAAATGTATAAAATTTAATATATAATATATAAGGATTAAATCTAAAAAAGTAAAAAAGAAATAACAAAAAGAAATATATAAAATAAAAGCAAAATAATAAATGAATATTTATATAAACAAAGCAAAAAAATAAGAATAGGCAGTACAGACGATAATAAATCATTTTGAGAAAATGAATGCAAACAATGAACACAAACAAAGGATGAACAAAATCTAAACAAAGCAAAAAAAAGAAAGAAATAAAAAATAAAATAATAAAATAACAATGATATAAACAAAGCAAAAAAATGGGAATTTATAGAACAGACGATAACAAATCATTTTGAGAAAAAAAGTTAATAGAAAAAAATCATTCAAAAATCAAAATAAATTTATATAAATCAATATAAAAAGCAAATAAATAAATACAATTTGATAATACTAGAATATAAGACATAAAATAAGAATTAATTATACTGATCCTATTTATTGAGTTCAGTTATCAAAACTATATAAACTATTTCATCATCTTGTATACGAAAGAGATATATTATAGAAATGTCCAGATTCACTTTTAAAAAAGATAATTTTAATGTTATCAAATTATCCTTTATTTTATATGTTATTGATTACAAAAATATGTTACCAATGTCGAATTAAAAGCCTTAAAATATAAACTCTATTCTGAAAACAGAATTCATAAATCTTTATACCCCCAAAAATATAAAGCTTGCTCCAAACAAATTTTGATATTCTACTGAAATAGAATAACAAATAGAACCAATCTTTGGACGGAGTGCACTGATGCTACAAAGGTAATACAATTCTGAAATGAGATACATGATATACATAAAATTCATTTTTGTTTCTTTGATCTTACAAAAGTCATATTTCATGCTTTACAAGGCATTGTTTTTTCTCTTGACGATGTTACTAAAGAAATGAAATTCATCCTAGAAGATTTTCAATACAAAATATGCTCTATTAGTTAAAATAGTTTAATTTCTATTGAAGTTCGTATAAAAACATTTGAAAGGGTTATAGCAATAATATAATATAAATTTGATGAATGAAAATAATTTTAACATTTCTATGTTAAAAAATATTCATTACATATCTTTTAAAACCTTATTAAAATTATAATGCTTTGATTTTAGGCATTTCCATTTTTTTCTTTTTTAACAAGTGAGAACATGATGTTGCTTTGGTTATGGGGTTTTGTGATGTATACAAAAAACCGCAAACAAGAAATATTCGGGTGATATTTTTTCCCATTTTCAGATAGCGAGTCACCTGTCCCATGGCATTTGAGGATTGTTTTGCCAGTATTGTTTGAAATATTTTATTAAAGTTACTATCTATTGTTTTTTGTTTGTCTTTTCTAAGAAATGACGACATCTTCCTGTTTGTTTACAATTTCTTACATTAAAAAAATTAATCTCGCGCTCAGAAAATTATCGGGCTTTTTTAACTCTTCCTTCTGTTTTAACAATCGAAATTTTGTTAAACGACACTTATATTTATTCTTAAATGATATTATTAATAATATATTATAAGCACATTCTTACTCATTGTATTTCTCAAAATACTGCAAATATTAGAATATAATTTTAACATCAATCTGCATTACATTCATTGGATTTTATGACATGTCCAGTAATAGTAAACTTTTACTGTTTTTTTTTTAATCTTAAAATTGGTAGTGCTCCAAAACTTGGTTTACTAGCTAGAAAAATTAAAAATAAAATTATAAAAAATTATCATTAGAGAAAGAGAGAGAGAGAAGTCTCGTAATTTTTTCAAACCGGTTTAAAATGGTTAATGACTTAAATTAATTAAGACAAATAATCACTTAAAAATAGTTCTCAAGTGATAACTTGAAATTTACGACCGTAGATTCCATTTTTAATTTTATATTTTTAAATTTTATTCCTTGCTCATTTTTTTTTAATTTTGCGAATACTAAGCACTGAAGGTGAATTTAATTATTAGAAAACATAAAGAGTTAGATAGATAAAATTCAAAGTTTGAGCCAAATTCATTTATAAATCGACTATCTGTTTTTTTTTATTTATAAATGCATGTAAACGTAATTATATCAACTACACCTGAGATAAGACCGGAATAGCCTGGTTGTGAGAGCGTTGCCTTCCCATCCTTTAAGCTGTAAGAACGAACCGTCAGCTGAAGACTCTCTATGTATGTGGTGGCTAGCGCAAGTTAAATCTCACGTGGTCACAAAGTCCTCCATGTCGAGAGTAAGGACATTCGGCGTACTGAACCAGGGGTGAACTTTCTCTGTTCCTAATGTATATTAAAATCTGTGGATGAATGAATGAAATGTATAAATGAAGCCGTAAAAGGGGTTTGTGACGTGTGTGAGCTGGAAGTCAGATCTCTGCTCTCGGGTGGGCAGTGGTCCCCACCCTCAGAAGCTACTGCACCCTTCCTTTCATTGTAAAGCGGGATACGAGAACTAAAAAACAAAAGAGATAAAATAAATGCAATGATAATTTATATAATGGAATGTGTAAATTTCTATCTAATGTTTAGTCGCATTTCTTAAGGGATTAATCATCAGTTAAGCTGCATTTATTGCATGCATATAAAAGAGAAAATTTCCAAAACAGCAACTATTTAAACAAACGACATTTTATACGTATTCCAAAAATTATATTTTTCTAGCAAAATTTGGGATTATTCTGTTGAGTAAAAGGTGTCCAGAATATTTAATCATATTTTATCATGTGAAATCATGATGTTGTTTCCATTCGGAGTTTTGTAATTGAAGGCAACGAATAATTGAAGTTTAAAATCTGGGAGGCAACAAATTAAGCATAAATGGCAATATTCATCAACATCTTTTAATCGCATATATTTTTACCTGCTTTTACCAGTATTCCATTATTATTATGTATACTTCTTTGAAAGTAGTTCCTTTTTTAAAATATTGATCCACTTTTACCGGCTTTGATTTTTCAAGCTCGTTTAAATTCTTAAAGATTTAAATTAATTAAGACAAATAATGGCTTGAAAAATAATAATGTTCTTACTTAAAATTTGCGATCATAGACTTCGGTGTTTTTTTTAACTTTCTCTTCAATATCTGATATGAAGATATTAAAAATCTGGATAAAATTAAAATAAATAAAAATTCTGAGAAATTGTTGTTTGTTTTTGTCCAATTTACAAAATTTTAGGTTACCGTTTAGAACACGTTGATTATATTATTTCGTAATGTTAATTAAAAAATATCTAATGCAATAATACAGAAACAAGAAAACAAATTTATTAGAGAATATAAGTTAAAGTTTTGTCAAAGCCACTTTCTTTGTTGTTGTTTTTTCAAGAATTGTGTCTTGCAGCCAGAAGGTCAAAAGTACTTTTTTTCAATCAATAAGAGCTTTGATTAATATATTTTTTAAAGTATTTTCTCATGTTTTTGGAAAAAAATTGATTTTTTTAACCTTTAACACCTGCCATAATCCATGAGAGCGTACCGGTTCTAGAAAATCCTTGATTGAAATTTAGAAAAGCGGATTACTCTAGTACCGGGGAGAGATTTATCCGATGTGGTAAGAAATCAGAGTTTCAATAAGTTCTTTTTCTTCACTTTCAAATAAAAGAAATTAAATATCTAGAGTAAATTGGAAAGAAATCTTGATTTCACTAAGAGTCTCGGTACATTTTTACGCCATATGCCTGAACCAAACTTTAAAACAAAACAAATATATCCCTTTATTTAATAAATTAGAAGCAATTGATTGAGTCTACGAAATTTGAAAGAAAAGATTTTGGTACTTGCTTTTTAGTTGAAAGAATTCACCCTAACCTTAAAGAAAACAAATATCGAAATATCGGATATCTCTTAGTTCAAAACAGCAAGAGTAGTCTCCCGAAGATTTTCCCGTATATTTTCTAATAATTATGTCTATTATCCTGCCATTACATTGGGAAACATAGTAAAAGAT
>JAOUZG010009324.1:3159106-3177723 GCA_026289955.1 Argiope argentata
GATAGATAGATAGATAGATAGATAGATAGATAGATAGATAGATAGATTCATCTATAATAATCGTAATTACAAGAATTGTATTTATTGTCGTTTTGTTTCTTTATCCATCGTAAGTTTGTTTGTTCTCTCTCTCTCTCTCTCTCTCTCTCTCTTTCTCTTTCTCTCTCTCTCTCTTTCTCTCTCTCTCTCTTTCTCTCTCTCTCTCTCTGTGTGTGTGTGAGAGAGAGAGAGAGAAAGATTGAGTCAGTAAGTGTGTGTGAAAGAGATATTGAGTCAGTAAGTGTGTGTGTGAAAGAGATATTGAATCAGTATACGTGTGTGTGTGAAAGAGGTATTGAATCAGTGTACGTGTGTGTGAGAGAGAGAGATAATGAGAGTCAGTAAATGTGTCTGTGTAAGAGAGAAATTGAGTCAGTAAGTGTGTGTGAGAGAGAAATTGAGTCAGTAAGTTTGTGAGAGAAGAGAGATTGAGTCAGTAAGAGTGTATGTGAAAGAGAGATGGAGTCAGTGTATGTGTGTGTGTGAGAGAGAGAGAGAGTCAGTAAGTGTGTGTATGTGAGAGAAGAGAGATTGAGTCAGAAAGAGTGTATGTGAAAGAGAGATTGAGTCAGTGTATGTGTGTGAGAGAGAGAGAGAGTCAGTAAGTGTCTGTGTGTGTGAGAGAGAGAGAAATAAAAATTGAAAACTTATAAAATTATTAATCCAACAACCATTCATATCATTTAATAGATTTTAAAAACTACGAAAATTATACCATCTCAGGAAACCGATGTATTGCATTTAATTAATTGTTAAACATTTAATTCTCAGATGTCTTGTTTATACTTTAAGAAAACCTACCATTTCTGAAATATAACCGTCAGTCTTCAATGGAAAAGTAATTTTAATAGTTTTATATCATTTTAATGATTGAGAACTTTCAGTTGAATAACCTCGACAAAATCAATTTTAAACTTAGCATTCCATTGACATAGATAAAATAAACAAATACATTCAAGGAAGGACTAGATTTTAAAATACAGTCAACAACACATGACCTTCAGTACTAAAATAGTTGACATCAATATCTAATCCAAGACTCAACAGAATTCTCGCTGTTGACGCCGACGGGGGGTCCTGAAATATCTAGAGATATTTAAGACTTCAATCTTTGTGGTAAATAATATTTGTAATCCATGGTGTGAAAACGTGGAAACATTACGTCAGAAGAATAAATAATATACTTGAAGGTCGTCTATCAGTTTGTCCGCACTTCAGAGGTGACCTTGCCAGCTTCACCCGGGAGTTAATTGATTTCCCAATCATTTTAGTAAAGTTTCCTTTGGAGAAAACTATTTAGTGAATGGGATTAAAGAGTTCTGTTAAATGAAAGGAACAGAGCTAATTAATTAATTGGGACGGAAGCTTCTCCGGAATAAATTAATGTTCTCAATTATGGAAAATACGAGTAACTTGAATATTAGTGAGTTTTGGAAATTATTAAAGAAGTCAATATTTTTACAATAACTATATTTCCTATTTACCATGGTATTTAAAAATGAAACTATATTTTGACTATGAAACTATATTTGACTATTTTGAAAAATGAAATATATATTTCCGAAGTCATATTCTTCATTGCTAAGTATTAAAAACAATGGAAAGTAGTGGAAAGGATAAATTGTTATCAATTGTAATGAATATAATTTGATAATTTCATTGAATAAATATATTAATTAATACTAAATTAAGTTAAAAAATAATTAATAAATATATTGTTACGTTTTTTAGCGTAGCGGGTTCGGATTGAATGGACTTTGCCTGAGGACAGCACAAACAAATTTATTTAAAGCTATTTACAGGATAGGTGATAAAGTAAAAATTTCAGATAAAAACAATCCAGCAGTCAACAGTCACTTACAGCGTAAATAGAAGTCTTACGCATAATAAACAGAGTCTGTAAAACAGCTATCGTATAGCACAGCAACAGTAAATCGCAGCGAGCTCAATAACACAGCGTTAACAGCAAACGCAAACACAGCTCACTAATAACAAGCGAATCCAGCGAAACGCTATCTTCCTTGAGAGAGCAACTCTCGACTAACTAACTCACTCCGGCTACTCGTCCTTATATAGCCGAAGAAGAGCGTGCACCGAATCTCTTGAAACTTCTCAAAACAACGGGCACAATTGGTGCATTTTCGTGCCACTCTCCCGCTTGTAACAATATGTATTAATATATTTATCTGAATAAATATATTCGCTCTCTAATTAATCTTAGCCGGCGTCCTGGAGTAAGGGTCACCCATCTTTTCTGAGAGATGGGCGTCCTACGATCGATTCCTGTTTCGGGCATAGTTGTTCTTCTGTTTTTTGTTTGTAAAGTGTATGGATGTGCCACCCTGTAAATACGGACTGTGCAAAAGACTGGAATGAGCGAGCATCTAAGTTGGTCCTAGTTGGCGCTATTTCAAAACCAGAGACGATCTTATCGGCTTAAAAGTCCTTGATACCACGGTGAAGCTTGTCCATGGCAAATACCACTAATAGCAATAACAACTTATTCTAATCTCTTTCTTATCTCCTTATCTTATTCTGTTATGTTCTTATTCCTATTTTTTTTCTCTTTTTCTCTTATTATACGGAAAAAATAACATTTAGATCCTATTATACTGAAAGATAAAATACATTTTTTTTTCAAAACTTGAGATGTTTTATATTTTGTTTTATTTGGAATTTGAAATCAAAATTGTTTCAAAATTTTATGAATTTGCAAACATTTACAAACAGACTTTTAAATAAACGTTCATATAAATTATACGCCAATTTTTTTATTCAGTCAATAACAGCGCAGCTGTCTAGGAGAGTAGGAAAGGGTGAAGGAGGATCTAGTCCTTATGGTCAATTGACCGGTGGTATTTATACCTGATTTGACGTGAAAAATCTAGAACTTTCGCCAAGGTTCTGGGCTATCTCGCTTAGTAATGGTCTTACAGCTTAGTTGATCGAATGTTCCATAACAAACTATTTTTCGCCAAGATTCGCAAAAAGGTCGCCAAATCACTGGAAATGCCGTTTTTACGTAAAATACGCCTAAGTTCTGCGATCCCCCCCCCCAGAATCTAAGTACTTCAGATCTGTCTGAGATACTTCAAGACGAATACAAATATTTACAAAATTTCCAACAATATTCATACAAATGAATATGATGGAAATGAATTTGCGCAATTCAATGGTATTAAAGACTCGAGTTCTTCAAGTGTAATTACTTATATATTCTATAAATAATATTTTCTAAAATATAAAACAAATATATCAAAATATATTTAATATAGTCCAATTGTATCAACTTAATTACATTTCTCACAATCAGATGACTCTTAAATGTTGATCATTTAGAATTATTATGAATATTATTCTTTCAAAAATAATTCATTAAGAATACTCAGAAATTCACACTTTTCATAAACTATTCAATGTGAAACCATTTGATATCGACTTTTTCTCAAACTCTTAGCGACATTTTTTTAACACTTCTTCCGAAATAATGAATGGGGGATTAAATAAAAATATACACAAGGATTCCAACTGCATTCGGCGTTCCGACTAATTCCAGCCAAATTCCATTATTTAAGCTTTCCTTTTCCTTACACAAATATACCCTCCCTTTCCACGCATTTTATTGGCAACGCGCTTCGTATTTCCAGGGATTAAAGCAATTACAGGGCCGAGCGCCTTTCTGCCAGAGGAACATTATTTAACCTCGAATTATTTCGGTACGTCTAAATATATAAAATAATCCTACACCAGCTTGATGTCAAAATACTAAATATATATTAATTGAAGGACAAGTTCCTTTTCAATATTTTGTCAATTTCCAGAATTTTTATTATATTTAATCGTTTCCAAATAGACATTCTTGAATAAGAAACCAAATATTCATACGAAAAAATACGAGGAGGTGTTTTTTTTGTGTGTGTCTGTGTATGTAGTAGAGAATTTCCTTGCATTAAAATTTTTAATATAATATTCCATAGATTTATGTTTAATTTCGCAATTACTTAAAGATTTATTCCCTTAATCCCCTTAAATCTAACTATCTTTGTTTTCCAGAGATTATTTTCGAATAAAAACCGGGGGAACTCTACTCAATAAATTTTGCATGCAATCTTACAAGCTTGTCATGAAAGAGAACGCCTTCACAGCTATGGCATACAATTCCTAAGAAATGTTAACTTTTGTCATGAATTTAGCGGTTTTATTGAATCGCTTCTTTCAGACTTTGCGAGATATATTACGATAAATCCCTGGTATACGTTAATAGTATCAAAAAACCAAATTTGAGTTTTAAATGAGCTTTTCCCGCCCAATTGAGACAATAATTTGACACAAAATTAAGCTTATAGTAAAAAACTTCAATACCAAATTTTAATGTATTTAAGTGGCTGCATTTTTTAATTGTCGTACTTACATGTTTGCTGAATGTACAGACCAACAGATGGTCAACCCGTAGTTAGATTCCTCTAGAAATTTGACAGGTGCTGACGTTATAGACTATAAATATGAGCACCGAATTTTTTCTATCTAGCTCTTTTCGTATTGTAACTATAGTGTAAATATATATTTAAAAATTCGGATAGACGAACTTCCTTTGATAAGATTTTATACAAAATTTGCTAGATATCAACTATTTTTTGTCTCGGCAGTATCAAAATTTCAACCATTAGATCAAAGCGTTTTTGAACTTCTCTGTCTGTGACAGGCATACGGGCATTTTCTAGAAATGTGTTTTTCGAACTCAGGGATGGCACTTGGGGATTCCTCGAAATCTCGATTTCGAATTTTCTGACAATTTTTCACTTTTTCTTAACTATTTATACCAGAAATAAAGATGAGTGTTGTTTTTTTGAAATTTCCGAACTTAAGAAAAACTTCTTTAAAAAAAAACTTCTTTGTATTAAAAAAAATACTCGTTGTACAATATTTACATGCTCTGAAAATCCTTTCATATATTGAATAGGAATTGAAACATTAATATATTTTATCAAACAAATATTTTAGATAGGGCAGAAACATATGCATTAAATTAAAACTCATATTGACTAATGTATAATTAAAATCAAAAGACACTTTAATTTTTATCATTTTTATACATTTTTTATTTTTGATATTATATAATAATTTCTTCGTTTTTGAAACATACAATGAACATACTTTCTTTTAAAATCTACATCAGGAATCAAAGAATAAAACTATGTAATTTGTTGCGATTGCAATGGTGAAAAAGAATGATCAATTTTGCAAGCTACTGTGCCATATTTAAAAATAATTTTAAAGATATGTCTTTAAAATTATTTCAACATTTTCGAGACAACTTGGAATTGATCTCCCCAGATTCAAGCCCTGAATAAATTCCCTTCTCGTATCACAACCAAACTCTTTTCCAAAATATATTAACTTCAATAGAATTCACCTTCTCATATTCCCCAACGAGCAAACCCTTTTTCATCATAATATTGTATGTAGTTACTTTTTCAGTGTATTTTATGTAAGCATTTTTTTCTTAGTAAATATTTCCTCGTATATTCTTTCAATCGACTGGGAATCCTAGAAATTCTGATATATTCCGTGGCGAAAGAAAGAAAGAATATTATAAATAATGACACTCTGAATTTTTCAGTGTTATCTTTTACTTAACCATTTGATACAGCTATTAAATATTCCATTCTTCTATATTAATGGATCTGTTTAAAATATACTTTAATTTTAATTTTTCTGGAACATCTGTTTATAGTTAACCTTTAGTCTCAACATTGAAGTAATATTTAAAAAAAATTATTTATGACAAAAATTATATCGCAGTTTTTTCAACTGGTTTTCATTAAATAAAATTAGAAGCTATGCCATCAAAAGTAATGAATTATTTCATTAAATTACAGAAATTAAATTCAAAAATCCAACACACCTCTCTTAAAGTTATTTATAAATGGTAGCATTTCTTCCTAATGAACTTGAGAACGGTGACAAGTACAGCCACTACAGGGGTGTCTAGATTTAGACAAATGGTGATGTACAGCACGTTAAGATAATCTACAGTGCAACGTGACAAAAAACTTAATTAGGTTGGGTTTTTTTTTAAACAATCTTACTTTCGAGTTTGAAATACTATACACTAATATGTTTACGTTTATTAATCAAAAACTTATCATTCATCGTATCGTTTTGAGTTGTTATGTCACTTGGTATTAAAATCATTGCCAATTAAATGGGAGATTTAGAAGGTTATTCGATTTGCCACCAGGTAGCGCAACTTTCATGCAATGATCGTTGCCATTTTCAAGTCAATGTAGAGTAGTGAAATTGACATCCTGTATATTTGAAACCACATTAATGAATTATATTTAAATACTTTTGCTATACGAAAGCCCATATAAAACTATTAAACTTGTAACTGCTTTAATACAATGGTTTTTAATAAAATATTTATCATTTTCTATATTACTGTTTTAATTATTAAATGCCTTAAAAATCTTCCGCCAACCCCACGGAAAAACAGATTTTTTAATTTGTCAATTTTTGCTCCAAAATTTACTCCACCACCAGATATTGGTATTAATTAAGCCTTTTCTACGTTGCCAAATATTCCAACCCAATTTGAGATAAATTCCATTACTCAACATTTTCTCTGGCATGAAAATGAACTTTTTCGTTCCACGCATTTTATTGGCAGCTCGCATTTAAAGGTGCTAACACAATTACAGGGATGAGCACCTTCCTAGAGCGGAATGGAATTTAAAGCAGGCTTGCTTTGGCAAGTCGAGATATTAGTTGGAGGTTATTTTATAAAGGCCCGTTTTCGGGACGTTGGATTTGTTAGCAGCAAAGAAAATTGCTTTTTAATATTTGATAGATTTCAGAATTTGGCACGTATGCAGGAACTGGTCTAAATGTTCCTTGAGAAAAATGTCTTTCTTGCAAATTGTTGTCATTAAAGGAGTTCGTGCTAAAGATGACACTGAGATTGCACATTTTTATTTTATGCTTTGAGAATTATAATAAAAACATTGAGCTTTATGAAAATAAATATGCCAAGAGCATTTGAATGAATTCTTAATTACTCACTTATTGTTAAAATTTCTATTAAATAATCTCGATTAAATAGTTATTATCAATTATTGAACATCATTAGAGCTGCTAGAAGAAGGATTGGTCTCATTAAAACAGAATGAAAAGGAACCAATTTCATCATTATATTCCTAATGAGCAACAAATTTGTTATATTGAATTTTCTTTTCAATTAGTATCATCGTTGAAAAAAAGAGACGCTCTTAATGTGAATCGAATGTATAGGGTGTTCATTTATTATTGTCGGGGTTTCCGTACCTCATAACTTTCGAATGAAAATATTTCGCAAAAACCGATTACGTATTCGTAAATTGCAACTCAAAGAATTTTATTAATGGTATTAAAGTGCGCAAAAAACTTATATTAAAGCTTGTGCTATTTGCACTTTGTAAGCATTCAGCTGAAGGCGGCTATGGAAAACGTTCCCCATTGTCTTATGCGGCATATGTAAATGCACAGCTGATTGTCTCGTTGATTTTCGTGGACTACGTGTAAATGTCTCTTGAATGCGATCAAAATTTTCCTGCAAAGTGCTCGGTCTTCTCCCTTTCAGTGTAGAACTCTACCAATTTCCTGAAATTGTGTGATCCAGCGTCTGATAGAATTTTTCGAAGGAGGATCTTTTTTGTACGTGGTCCTGAAGCTACGTTCTGTAGCTATGACTGATTTAGTTTCAGAAAACCACAACACACACATTGCTTTTTCTTGCACGGTTGCCATTTTTTATTTATGACGTCATAATTACCCAGACTGCAAATGCGCTGAGATCGCATTGTTGTCAGGTAAAATTCTTCGAGTTGTAATGTACGAATCCGTAATCAGTTTTTGCGTAATATTAATTTATTTTCACAAAATTTAATTTTTTTTCACAAAAATTAGATAATGGCATAATTTTATGACAAGAATTAATTTGTAAACAAGTAATATTTAAAAAATTAAGTCAATTCCTACTTAAGTCAAAGTAAAAAATCTTATTTTAGTTGCTTTTCATAAAATAATTGAAATTAATATAAATAAATGATCAAAAAATTGCTAATTTTTGCAAGAATCGAACTCGCATTCTTCATCATCATGTGAAATTTGTTGAAATTCTTGCATTTTACCTATTGACCCATTGCCTGTAGATTTCAATTTTCATAAAAAACTGATAAAACTCTATTAGAGTATTTAAAATTAATTAAATTTAATTAATGAATTTATATTTGAAAAAATTGTATTAACAACAAGTGTCATTCAAAACAAGTTTTAAAAAATGCTTTTTAACTTGAGTGGATCAATAACAAATATTTTATTAACGATTGAAAATTTGAACGAGATATATAAACATACATAGAGAGAGAGTGGACTGATAATAGGAATTTTAAAAAAACCAAAGTCACCACAAGATTGCATTCTATAGTGTTATTGAAAACATTGAGAAATTTTACAAAATGCAACCTATTTCCTATTAACAAAACATGCTCGATGTGATAATCAACCACCATTGTATGCTACCAACTGAAAGTGTAAAATCGACATAATATATCAGAATAAAGTTTCCCCGAACAGATATTTTTTCTTGAACACGAACTGAAAAATATGTATTTAGTAAAATATAACAGAATAATGATACGAATTAGTAATATTGCCATCCTATAGAGTAAGTTTTCTGATAAGGAAGAAAGTTATACGGAACTCAAACAGATGCTATTCGTAAATGCAGAGTATCCATTCGGACTTAATAACTTTAGGGTTTGGCACCGTATTTTGAGATGTAAATGAAACATTCAGAATATACAATAATCATGGATATAACTTCACTGAGGCTTTGTCGTCCTTTGTACTAAAGCATTTTAGGTTTCCATGACAACTATTAAAATAGAGATTTACATACTAAGGTAATTAATTTGATCTGAGATAAGGGAGTAGATAGCAATAAATTGCTATTAAACAACAAAGGAACAATTTGTTCTGCTTTTACTGCTTAGTAGTAATTTGCTTCTTGCGTATTACAGATTTCTGCAGATGGTATCTTGTTTATACTTCATATTTGTTTTGTTGTCTTTGTTCTGTAATTTAGAGAAGAATAAAATGTCTTTATTCCTTATTAAGCCTAGTTTAGTCATAATAGTGCATTGTTTTGCCATCATAACACTCATATAAAAATAGTGTGATGTGGAGAGTGGGGTGGCATCTCAGGTGTCGTCCTCGTCATTCAACAATTGTTCAAAATCAAGAGGTTCGTCCCAAGATAAGCCTAGTGTTGCTTTACAATGAAATGTTAATATAACTGAATTAAACTCAGATAAAACATAAAATAATGATGCAGTGATGACCAAAGAACTTTCAGTATAATCTCTATAAATGTATTTTTCTCTCTTTCCATATAAAATAATTTGGATAACATGATAAAGATAACGATAAAGGTCTCTAATTCTTTCCAGTCTCATGCAGGAGCATTTTGTACTTCTTTAAAAAAATAAGCATGCATTTTAAAGACTTTCTTTCAATTGTCAAATGAAAATTTATCAATGAACTGTACTTTTAATAACAAAATTATCATTAATATAAGATAATTCTATTTATTTTTGTTCATTGTTGAATTATCGTATTTATGGATATGCGAATGTGCAAACCGATAAATAATTAATCTGTTCAAGAGTATAATTTAAAATTTGCAGTTAATTTACCCTTTACATGCTAAAAACTATATGTTACATCTTATTCACCTAGTTCTTTATACTAAGAAAGTATCGTTTTCATATGTATTTGAATACACAGAAAAATTTCTATATCTGAATATATTTCCATATTTAATAAAATTATGAAAATTTGTTATAAATTTCAAACTAAGTTTATTCCAACAAACTCAAAATGGGTTCAGTTGTTATATTTTGTATGTTGTATTTCATATATAATACTAAAAATGTGATTTTCAGACTCAATGAAATTTGAAAAAGGAAAATTCGCCTAACCTTCGAATTTGAAAAATTTCAAGAAATAAGAAACTTCTTTTTTATGTACGGAAAGCTAAAGATTAAATTTAACAATATCCTAATATTTTTGTTTCTGAAAGGATTTTATTAGTATAAAATAGGTTAGGTTTTCTTTTAAGAAAATCGAAAGCATATTTCTTTAACTATATTATTAATAAATCATTCGAAATATAATAAAGTCATTGTTTGAAAAGAATAACAAATATTCAGCACCTTCTCTGAGTTATTACTTTTCATTCGAAATATAATAAAGTCATTGTTTTACATTATGGAATGTTAAAATATCACATTATGGTCAGTTATCACATTATGGAATGTTAAAATATTTAAATCTGTAGTCTGTTCTCACAATTTTCTTTTTTACTCACATGAAAGTTTTAGGCATAAAATTTTGTTAATTTCAAATAAATCTCTACCAGGATTTTCACGAATATCAAAATCAACTTTGCGTCCATTAGATATTAATGCATCAACATAATATTTATTTTCAAAATCTCTCCAATAATTGAAAACAAACTTTTAAAAGTAAGCCTTGTTCGTTCTGTTATAAAATGTTTGTAAGAACTCCTTCTGTTAGATATCAATTCCTCGAACTCTTGTATTTAAATATTTACCCCTTCTATGATCAGAACTTCACTTCACTCGCAAAAGCTTTTATGTTTATTTAGTTAAGAGCTCAAGCTTAAGTGAGCCTGAAGCTCACAAATCAAATTATAACTATAGGCCCATAAAATGTTTAAATTGGAATTTGACAGACTGTCATATCTCAAGTTTAGAATAAGGCTTTAAATCAACTTACAGTATAGAACATCTTAAAATTCAGATTTTATACGTTGGTACCACTACTACACTTAATGAAAAGTGCAGAAATGAAACCCCCTCGCTGTAAACGTTCTTGAGATACTCGAAAATTGGAAATAATAATGTATTGTTTGATTTGAAATGATCTTGTAGCTATTGAGTTCTTTTCAATTTATATTGATTCTACAGAAGATTTTTCTCTTTGGCAGACGATTTTATTATATTAGGACTAAAGAAATCTGATTTCTCAGAGAATAAGTAATAGTATACAAGTTGGATCTAGAGATATAAACAATAGTTATAGAATACAAATTTATTCTCAAAAGAAACATTCTTCTCTTTATTTTGAAAGATATAGTTAAATTTATTTGATTTTGTGAGATTTTCTGGGAATGCAGATGAAAATTGAAGCTTAAAAGTGAAATTCCTGGTTTCAAATTTTTTGTTTGGAGTGTAAAATGTATTCCTGAAATTGAACCAGATTATTTTTTTATTTACAAGTAGATAATAATGAGACTGTAATTAATATTCGTGCTCCGTGGTAGACTGGTGATTAGGTCTCGGTAACCCACTAACGCTGGTGGTAAAGGTTTCAAGTTCGAAACCTGATTTCGCCGAAGAACAGCCGATTTGTTGTACTTTAAATACGCCAGGATTAAACGTTCACCAACTTGTTTAGAGTGGTGGGGAAAGGAGGGTTCCAGCTCAAGTGCCGTCCTTGTCATTTGACAGCGGTTCAAAATTGCGAGGGCCGTCTAATATAGCCCTACTGTTTCTTTACAAAGGAAAGTTAATATAACTAAACTAATGAATGGTTTGAAAGAATACAGAAACCACTCGAAATTTTTTTTAAAAAAAGCAAAGTATGTCAGGATGTATACATTTCAATTCTTTTGAGATATGTTGTATTTTATTAATGATGGTAATTGATATTATAGCTTGTAGAATTCCATATTCCTACATAATTTAATATTCTTCCAAATTTGAAAAATATTGAAAAAAAATTGATTTTGAGAATTTTTTTATGAATGAAGAGGGAAATTGTAATTTAAAACTGAAATTACCGCTTTAAAAATTCTGAATCACTTTCTATTTGTAAAGTACAAAAATATTTCAGAAAATGTATCAGTTACTTTTATATATAGGAAGATATTAACCAAACTCTGATGAATTGTTTTAAAGGATACAGAAGTTGTTCAAAATTCTTTAAAGCCTTTTATACTATTAAAAAAACTCTATCAAAAAATGTCTTGATTTCTATAACAATGTTTTAAGATACAAAATCTAATTTATTTAAAATGATTATATATTATAGGATGAAAATATTATTATATTATAAATGATTATATATTATATTATATAAAAGCAATAGACTACTCTCCACATTAAAAATTAATTCAAGTAGTTTTTTGGCATAATTATAATTTGTTTTGAAAAAACATTTCAATATTTGATCTACTAGAGTAAAAAGTGGAAAATAGTTAAATTCGAATCCAAGAGATGCAGAGGAATCAAAGGACATTCAAGTTAAAAAGACTATAACAGTTTTCGCCCTCATTAACGTCAGGAAAAATTACATTCCCCTCATGCTACATTTGATATCCCTGCCATTCAAATATTGTCTGCAGGAAAATTTGTTTAAAAAAAGAATAAGAATGTCCTAATGACTTTTAATCACAAAAAGAAAGAAAATAGAGATTAAAAAAACAGGAAAGTGATTCTTCCGCCTGACTCTGTCAAATGCATTGCAAAATTTGATTTTGATGCAATGGGAATGGGGATACATCGAAATGAGCAATTCTATGTTTTTATAGTGTTGAATTTCCGTATACACTAAATAAAATCTTGTTGTGCAAATTGAGAGAACAGTAACATATAATAGAAGACAAAGAAATAACTAAAACAAATCTTATATAAAATTGATCCACTCAATCAAAAATTTTAACCTAATATATGTAAGATATCCCACAGAGTTGTTTTGTTTAACCAGCATCCGCCTTCATTTTTGTTTTATCAACATCAGATAATAGACGTAATTCTAAGCGCGAGTTGTAAAATTTTAGATCATTTCCCAGAGGACGATACTTTTAATTAATACAACATTCCAGAAAAACGCCATCTATCGAGTTTTTGAAAAACTGTAGCAATTATATATTGAGCCTGGAACGTCTATTAAATATACACAACACAAGCTACAAATACACAGCGAATTAACACTATTTAATCCGCCAATCACGGGTAACGGCAAAGCTATAGAAGAAAAAACATCTCAAGCTAACCCAGTTATCGTAGCTCGTTTACCGAACTGATGGCTCCTTTTCCGCGCCTTATATAGCGTCTCTCTAAAATGGGCTGGGTAAACGCTGAAACTTCGCTGACGCACCAGGCGAGTTTGGAAATTTATCCAACTTTCCCAAACAAATTGCGTCCTTGCAACAAATCCTTATTTATTAGTTTCCACTGCACATTTTAAAATTAAGCAAAAGCCGTTTGAGACTTCATTATGTCAACAACACACCTACATCGTCAAGTTCATCAAATACTGCGATCTTCTGTTGAAAATCCCCTTAGAACAATTTCTTCTCGCTGACGTGCGATTCCATTATAACTAATTTTATACAATTAAACCATTTACTAATGGGGGCACTAGATACTATTCATAGCATTCCTCACTCTGCTCTCAGGATTTACAATGACGGCAGCAGGCGAGACGATGGCGCAGCTGGCAGCGGAGTACAGGCAGTGACTTCTGGAGGAACATAAGATTTCCGGATTAGAAATCCAAACTTCTGTTCCGTGTTCAGGTCGGAACTTGTAGCAATCCACGAGGGCCAACAGCTGCCAGACACCTGTATTATCCCCGATTTTAACGACATATGGATTTTAACGGATAATCATGCCTCTTTACAGCACCTATCGAATTGGAAGCAAGTGGAAGACTTAAAGAGCATGAACATTCTAAATACCATCCATCGACTTACTGCAAAGCACAGCATTCACTTTCAGTGGGTCCCTTCCCACATTGGACTTGAAGGCAACGAGAGATCTGACGTCCTTGCTGTGGCGGCTACCACTGATGAAGTTGATAATGTCCACACTCTCGTGTACGTAGAGATATCCTCAATTGCAAAAGTGGAGACAAATAAGCTTTGGCGTGTTCCTACAAATAACTCCTGGTACTTTAGAGATTGTCCTGGAGAGGCGATGGAAATACAAAGTACAGCCCTCTCTCGATTCATCAGCGGACATATAAAAGGTCTCGTCACCTTTCATCTGGGGCAAAAGTATTTCTCAGACTATCATTGGTGTAAGAGCGCTCCAGCTTCTCCCACTCACATTTTAAACTGTCTGAATTTTACAATTACATACTCAGAGACTCAGTTCTATTTATGGACTTTTTGAAAACATTGGGTTTTATGGAGATGGTCTAGCACAGCTGGGCCATCTGGGATTAGTAACAACAACAACAATTTAGGAACAACAACCAACAATATAGTAACAACAAATATTTACAAATACTTACAATATTTACATCAAAATTTATATCTAATTTACACAAAATTCATAACAATATTCAAAAAATAAACCAATTAAAATGATTTAATAATTATTCTTAATTATATAAAATTATTGAAAGCACATATTTTCCCTTTTAAAAATGAAAATACTGCATTCGAATATTATTACACATATCCTTCACCACGTGTATTATTCATTAATAGGTTGATAGAGGACCATTGGTAAGAAAAGGCAATGATTAATTTTTGTCTTTAAATGATTTCTTGAGTGAAAAATCATTTTCATATTTTCAACGAAAATCATTACTTTATAAGTTATCTTAATGATATTCCTATATATAAAATTGTATCAAAAAACTACTTCATTGTATTATGAAAATTTGCACCTTAGTCGCAATACTACCATTTCCAATATTTTAGCAGGACAATGCTAAAACTTTTGCATTGTTTTAACAACTATAACAATATTGGCAGGGAAGTGATTCAACATCCATTTTCATTTATAGTTCTCCATATAATTGATCGTCGTACATTTCAAATATGCCTTTAAAGACCAACTTTCCTGTTGTTGATATGTTCTGAAAGTTTAGAAAGGAGCATACATTTATCATTCTAATCAACTGATTTCACTTTAAAGTCATGAAATCTGTTCCAAAATAACTTTAATATTAGTTGCTACCTATGGCACTTGCCATTGGACTAACCCCCCTCTGATACAGCAGCAGATTTAAGCCGAAAGGAGCGTCTCTTGTTTTTGAAGTAGCGCCAACTAGGGCCAAGAGTACGATTTTTGCTACACACTCATCACATTTTCTTGCACAGCCCCCTTTTTACAGAGGGGCACAGTCACATATCTTACAGATAGCACACAGAAAAACAAACATGCTATAAACGAGATTCGAATCCGGGACTCTCAGAACCCGAGGAAGACGCGCTACCTCTGTGCCAGAAAGCCGGCCGTGTAATCAGTTCAACCCAGGAAACAAATATTTACATTAAACTGAGCTCATTATTTACATGTTTATAAAATATTCTGTTTACTCAAATCTATCACATATTTTTAGAATCGAAATAAAATGAAAGTTCAAAGGAAAATATATTGGGCAAGCTTTTATTTCAATTTTCTGGTAATTTTTTTCAAAAATTGGGGTGCTTTTTTTTGATATAAAAAATTCGAGCATACATTCTCCAATAATATTCTTTTATTATGACAGACTTTTTTCCAAATTTCACAGATATTTGCGATTTTACTGGGAAAACCCAAGCGTAAAGATTCATTTATTTATCTGAGGAGTTTTCTAACTTTGAGGAGTCTTCTAAACTTTAAAAAATTCCTAGCCACATTACTGAAACCAAATATACACCAACTAGCTTAACTCTTAGTTTATTTAAATTCCTTTTAAAGAAGAGTACATATTTTTTCCAAAGACGGTTGATTAAACCAAAAAGATATTATTTGATATAAAGAACTGGGAAATTAATGGACACAGAAACTGAAACGTGATCGAAACTGAACTGAATACTTGATGAAAATAGAATTCTTATTTGGTGGGAGGAGTTTGAAGTCACATGGGTGGCTTGTTTGCGTATTACGTTTTCTTAGTTGTGCTGTCATCGAGCAGCATAACAATATTAAATCATATATATACACACGACTCAGGAACATCAAAAAGAGTATAATTTTGAAATACAACACTTTATAGATTTTTACATTATATTTGACTTTATATATTTAATATATGAGAAAATAAAAATAGCAAAATTTTTATTGCGATTGTGAGAAGAGAATTTTCTTTGTTATTGATGATTGAATGTGAGACTAATAAAATTTATCAGCAACGAAATAAAATTAATGTTGTCTGAGCATTTTCTTAGGTTTTAAGGAATGGAATACCAGATACAGACCTAAAAAAGCAAAATAAAAATATACAGTTACATATTGCTGAGTTCTTTGATATAAATTTGGTATAGCAAATATCAAAATATTTGCAAAAATTTTTCATTCAAATAAAAATATATGTTTCGGAGAATTTATTTGATTTCTAGGAAGAATTTTGTATTCCAAAAATTCTCTGAGTCTATAAATTGCAATAATGCTTCTCAAATATCAGTAATATTTCTGTTAGAAGATGTAAAAGTAGTTTAAAAAATAGATGAAAGAATTTTTCAAAATACCCAAAAGCAGTATTTTTTTATTATTATAATATATTTAAGAATCTTTTCTTTTCCATATTGATGCGTGTACAATAACCGGCTAGACTCATAACTCTTATCTGCATTAAGGATGAAGCTAAAACAGATATAAAATATTTCAACCTCCTAACAATTTAAAAAATTTCTTGAAATTTGCATTATTTATGTGTACTTTATATCAAGATCATAATTCTGTTCAGCATATATAAAATTTGAAAGGAGGGGAAATAAATATAGAAATTTTTCAATGAAATTTGAATTTCAGAAGTATTATTATTAATGGGAAAAAATAATATGTTTTCATTCTTGGGAATTTGTTTTTAACATTATATTAGTTGAAGATATAATTTATATCTATGCATATATGAGGGCAGTTTTTTCTTCACCCTCCATTGGATCATAATAAAAATATAATAATAGAGAAATAAAGGAATTTATAGCCAAAAATTAGTACAAACAAAAGTTACATTTCGTGAAGACTCAAAAATTTGTTATGACATTGAACCTAAGGGGTGTTTTCTTATCTAATTCCCTCTACGAAGAGCTTTAATATGAGTAATATAAAATTAGCTTTAACTCTACTTCAACACTTCTCGTCAATCTCGAAGTATTTGTCTCTCATTCAGTGCTTCAATTTACATGGTTGGTTGGTTGGTTAGTTATGTAGTGTTATGACAAGAACCAATAGGAAAGTTATACTGAGCTAAACAAATTTATCTATTCTTTAAATCCCAGCAAAAATGGTTTTCTATAAAAATTACACACAAAAATAGCCATTGGTAAAACGAGGAGAAAACACGAAAAGTCATAACGAAGCCAAAATAGTGATTTAAAATTAGGGAATAAAAACCTATAAACTACAAAAAGACAAGAAGATTCTCATGAGGATCTCTTCTAAGCAATAATGCAAAGTCACTGTTGTTGTTTTGAAGTAAAACAAATGTTGAGCATTAAAATATAGGTATTCTTCGATTTAGAGAATATATAAAAATCACCCGGTTCTAAATCGCATTCTTAAAGAAGGAGTAAAAAAGAAGCCTTTATGTTTTAAAACAAGATCTTGTATAACGAATTGATTGCATCGTTAGAATGAATCGGTGAGTACTGAAATTTAGACAACGACCTTGTTGACCAAAACGTGGAATATGCAATTTTGGAGGAATTATAGACAGTTGAGACGGTTTAGACATTTCTGTTTCATATTCTATACTTAAAAGTAAACTGAAGGACCTTTCAAACTAACGGAGAGCGTTAAGGCCCATAATAATTGCATTCTTCAAAGAGAATATCTGAAACTTTCTTCACAGGTAGGCAAATTCTCAAATTTTCTTGGCGATTATATCGAACAGTAATTATTTTCGTTCATTGCTTTTGTTAACTGCTTTTGTTCTTTTTTTAATTGCCCATTGGTTTTTGAAAGACTAAGATCTACAAATGACTCTTTTATAAATTTGAAAACCATATAATGATTGATAATTGTGTGATTCCCTACCAATAAAAAATAACCATAATTTGTCTACAAAAATTTAACTGGTAAGAGCTCACTGGTAGAGGCAGGTTGAAACAGGTTTTCTTTCCATACCTATTATATTATTCCATATTCCATAGGAATTCCATTATTTTATAGGAATTCCATATTTCATTCCTATTATAACAAATTCCATTCCACCTGGCACCAAATTGTCAGAGAACATATTGTTACGTTTTTAGCGTAGCGGGTTCGGATTGAATGGACTTTGTATGAGGACAGCACAAACAAATTTATTTACAGCTATTTACAGTTATTTACAGGATAATTGATAGAGTAACAAATCAGATAAACACAATCCAGCAATAATCAGTCACTTACAGCGTAAAAGAAAGTCTTACGCACAATAACACAGTTTGAAAAACAGCTATGGTATAGCACAGCAGCAGCGAGCTCAATAACACAGCATTAACAGCAAACGCAAACACAGCTCACTAATCCTTTAGTCCAACGAGACGCTTTTTATCTCAGAGCAAACTCTGAACTAACTCGATCAAA
>JAOUZG010009324.1:3184998-3203431 GCA_026289955.1 Argiope argentata
GAGGAAGGCAGGACAGCTGTAGAAAGTGGCTTATTCAAGTTTGTGGGACATTATTGTAGCGATTGAAGGTCAAGGACTGAACCCGAGACTCCAGAGTTGATAGCTGAGTAACATAACCACTAGACAAATGTGATTACCCGTATCCGGAGGTTGTTATCTAGCTTATGAAGCTATCATAACATACACAGTGTTCTCCTGTGTCCAAAAGCTGTTAGCTGACTTACAAAACTAACGCCACAGAGTAACGGATTCTTGGTCGTTTGAACCCATGTTTAAATCTGCTTTAAATACACAACGTCAGTTGAATTATTCAGCAAGTTAATAAATTCATATTTCAGCAAATTCTATTCATTGTTTTCTTCTCACCATAGAATACACCCGAAATCTGAACGCCTAAATTTTATTGTCACTTGTAAATTTACTTAAAAGAAAAACAAAAATTAAGAATAAGAAAAAAACACATAAACAATACATTTTTTTAGATAATTCCGATACAGCTGTTCAAAAGAAAATTCGTTTATTGGGGGAACATGAGTTGCTGGAACTTGAACTTCAATTTAATTTTATTTAAAAAGAAAATATAAACCTCTAGACTGTTTTATCACTAGAAAATTAATTCAAAAACACAATAAAGAAAGCAGAAAACGGAAAAATACATTTTAAATAATATATTATAACACATGCATTTCCCTTAAGCCGTGCGAAATGAAGTGTGTTTAACGAGAGACAAAGAATTAGTGGAATTTGATGAGAAATAATTCAAATAACTAAAAGATGATAAATAATTCAAAGAATTAAAAAATGACAAATTATTCCTACAACTAAAAGATTAAAAATAGTTCATATAAATAAAAGATGAAAATAATTTAAAGAGCTAAAAGTTAAATAATAATTCAAAGAACTAAAGGATAAAATTAATTCTAACTTTAAGATGGCAAAAAAAATTCAAAGAACTAATATTAAGACGAAAAATAATTCAAATAACTGAAAGATAAAAAATAGTTGAAGTTACTAAAAAATTATTTGTAATTCAAATAAAGACTAAAATTTCTTTAAGAGAAATAAAAATTAATGAAATCCATCCTTCTCTTTATTGAAATTTAATATAAAAATATAAAGAAAAAGATTAATTTACCAAACGTTAAATTTTTAATCAATAAAGATATTCCTTTTAGTATATGCAGATATAAATTGCTTGCTATCAAAAATAATGATTAACGTATTAATTAATAATTATATTATATAAAAGTATACAAAAATAATTTTTTCCATAACCTCTGACAGTAAATTAAAAATAATTTAAAAGCATAAAAAATGAAAAATATTCAAATAACTAAAAGATAAGAAGTAATTGAAATGACTTCAAATAATTAAAAGATGACAAATAATTCAAATGACTAAAAATAACTCAAATAATTATTTTGTGATTCAATTAATGTTTCATATTTTAAACGATATTTTATTGTTTTCAAAAACATCTCTTTATTTAATAGTTGCATTACATTTCTTTCTTTTATATCAGTAAAGCAGCATATGCTTACAAGCAAAAATTTCTTCAATGAAGCTTTGAAAAATTCAGAAATAATCAAAACATTAAAACCTATTTTTTCGTTAAAAAAAACCTGAAAATATAAGTACATTTTTAAAATGCTTTTTTTAATGATTCGTTAAAATATTGGAATGCGAGAACAAAAGACCATTCTGAAATTTTTATCTACGTTCACTTAAAAAATCTTGCTCAGAAAAAACACATTGTTTATTCTTGAACTTTTACTTCCCAGGGAGAAGAAGATGACGGGTAAAATTATTCACCTTAAAATTCTTCAGTCTATTATTCTCTCCGCTCAAGATGAAGAAAAAGGGTTCGATGACCTCACATATTTTTCCTGCTGGGAAAGGTAAACAATGTGATGCATCGGTTTCCTCCTAGATAGAGAAGTTTTTCTTTTCGCCGGTTAAGTTTCATTATCGGCAAAAATAAATGGATTTTACCCTTAGTATTTATTCAACGTTCTTATGATGGGACTGATACCAACACTTTTCATTTAAAAATAGTCTATTGTAATTAAGATATAAATGTTATCAAATAATATGCTTTGAATAAATATAAACAAGTTATTTATTTGTCTTTTATTATCAGGTGAGAACATGACGTTGTTTTCGTTTGATGAGCTTAAAGCCAAAAAATGCCAAAAGTAGAAAAATGCCAGTTTATTGCTTTTGAGGCATCAAAAGGTTATATTTTGATGCCCTTTTAGGGGGGTTGAAAATGATTCAGAATTTTGTCACATTTAGTGATTTATCGTCTGCAAAAACTTACATCTTGGCGCGAATATCCGCTATGTATTGATTCTCCTATTTGGCTAATAAAAGGCAGGGTCATAAAGAGGTATCGTGCCAATAACAACAGGGGAGAAAATAGGAATAAACGCGAAACTGCGAGGAGAGGTATTGAAAGTTAGAGGTAAGAAAGTTCTTTGCGTTTTTCTTCTATATTCTAGCATCGCAGTATCCACAAAAGAAAACGAACTTTGGAAACGAATGGACTAAGTTCATTTCTGAAGTAACTGAGTCTCAATAAACCAATTCCTTTACGAGGCGCCATAAGAAGAAATTTGAAGGGTTCAGATCAGAAGATAGTGGTGGTCTTGAAGTAGGAAATCCGATACCCAATCCCGTACAGTCAGCCATTGCACGATGCTAGCATATTTGCCTCCGTATGTACGGGGGACATTTTCTATTTAAAATTATACAAGTACTGATGTTCATGTTTCAAATAAAGGTGTGTGTTTTTCGTAAACTGGGTGTGAAGGCACACATTTTCTAATACATTTTTCTCTAAAACTATGGGTCGTAAAGGTACTGTTCTCTGGGCATTTTTTATGTCTTTAAAACAACGAATCTATCTGTTCAAAGTTTATCCGATCTTGCTGAAACACCCTATATATATGGAGAATGCCGACATTCACGGTGAATGTTGAAAAAAAACATAATTTTTAGCGCTTTTAAATCATACTTTATTATTAAAACATATTATAAATTATATTTTCAAAATAGGAGAAATTTATAGTAATTAAACTTAAAAAGAGTTTTAAACTATTAAATTTTAAGCTATAGTATTAAACTTAATTCTGTAATTGACGTTATACTATATTATTTGTTACAAAAACTCTAACTGTCATGGCAATTTTAATTTCACAAACATCCCTTGCTTTTATAATTGCTTTTAAGTAGTGAAATGTTTCGTTTTGCAGTAACAAAGTGTATAGCCTCTCTCTTCACTTCTCAAATTAGCTGCAGCGTCTTCTTTTAGCGACATTACTTGAGAGGAAATATCTACAGACAGAAACGTTTCTCAATAAATGACAAATTATAACAGGTATAAAGCTGCTCGAGGGGTACTTTTTTGCTACTTTATAAAATTCAGAATCTTCTATTCTGTGCTCGAACGATTTTGAAATGATAAAAAAATATAGCTTTATAAAAATTGACAATTGCGCAATACAGTTGTCACGTGATAATTCCAAACCAGTTTAAACTCGATTTTTGTAAAAATCTAAATTTTGGCCTTTGATGCTCGGATATTTTTGAGACAAAAAAATGCCACTATTTTTCTAAATATCGACAAGAACGTAATCGGACAGTCAAAACTATTTAAAACATAATTAAATTGGTTTCAAACCTATTTAAATTGGTTAATGACTTAAAATAATTAAGGCAAACAATGACTAAAAAATTATTTTCATACATGATAACTTACTATTTTCAATACCAAAATTTAATTTTTTTGGGTCATAATGCTAATAGAATACAATTTTAATCATAAAATGATCTAACTTATACTTTCTACATAGGATAACAATGAAAATGTGCAGAAATTTTTGAGTAAAAAATGAAATGTGTAAAATTATAGTTTTGTATTATTACATTAAAATATGTACTTTATTTTGTGTAGCAGGAATGTAAGATTGTTTTCATAATTCTTTTCTCATGCATCGCTCCTAGTTTATTTCATTCATCCCATGCATAAACCACATTGATAAAATTCTATGAAAATGCATTATTTATAAAAGAAATCTCTTTAAATTTTGCAAATAAAATTCATACTTATTTTATAATTAAATTAATTAAATAATTATAATTGGATTAATTTTGTTTTAAGAAAATATTTTTCAGATATTTTATTGCGATAGAAGATACTCTTTCCTTAACTATAAACGATTAAAAAACTTTTTATACCAATAATGAAGGCTTTATTTTAATGAGACATTTAATTATTCAAAAAGATAAAACATAAAATGTACCTTCCTTTTTAATGACGAAAATCGTGAAAACATGCTCATAAATTAAGTATCAAAGTTAAAAATCGTTTGGAAGCTATTTAAAAAAAACATTCTACAATACATCTGCCGAACTGTTTTCATTTCTTTATAAGTACATTATTTTTACTAAGCGTAAATAAAAATGCTTTACTTGTTTTAATTTTCTTAATTAATCTGGTGCTGTTTCTTTATTTTTATAAAAAAAATGATAATGTGGGAGCTGCTAATAGATATATATTGTATAGTACTATGTTGAGTCATGATCGCCGCATGATATTTTCCCGCCATGGGTGGCAAACGAGAGCTTTGCATTAAGACGGTAAGAAGTACCGCTAACGGTCATGTATCTTTTTAAGTGTTTTATGTTAATTTATTTTTTTTGTCCTTCTAATCCTAATAATTTTTTTCATGTTAATGCTATTGCCTCTACTCACAATTGTATTCAAAACATCTAAAGTTGCTTCATGACTTTCCAGAAATTTAATGCATCCAATTATCATTGCGAGGCTCTATTTTTCTTTTTATATAAAATTATCCTTATTTTCATTTTTTATACATTACAGCCATCCCTACCGTGAACTTCAAAATACATTTTAATTAAACATTTAATTTCAGCATAAAAATATCCATGGCTTTATTTTAAAACAGAACTCAACAAATTGTTTTTATATACTCTAAAATTAAATGGTAAATATACTTGTCAATGAAAATTGTAAAAGGGTTTTACTCTTAATGCTCAGTTGAAACGTATTTTCCTTTTTAATTTGGTCTAAATAGCTAGTTCACTCTTTAGTAAACAATCAAAATCTTGATGCTTTTAGCTTTTTTATTAGCTAGTTTTTTCTTTGTCTCTGCCTGCTCTATATAAAATTGTGTTAATTTTAAATTGACCTCGAAGATGTCAGTGAGGAACTTTTAACGTAGCTCAGAACTAGATAACAATGTAACTTGTTTTTGTCTCTATATTTTTTATGTATTTGATGCATATATTGCGATTGCCTTGAAACTTTCAAAACGTACAAATGTCCCCATGATAAATTATTAACTCATCAAAAGATTTCCTTAAAACTGATTCCAAAATTTTACACATAAAAGATTAAAATGGAGAAAATAATTATACAGATTTAAAATAATTACATTTCGCATTTTTAAAAAAGAAGTGTACAATTCTCTAAATAAAAATTTTACAATTTCTCAAAGCTGCAATCAAAAAATTAGAAACAAGAGTCTAGAAGAAGTTGTTTTATATTTCTTATTCCATTTTCAAAACGAAATATATATTTAAAAATTATTTAAATCATTTTCTACTTACAATACCATTTTATCATAATATAATCCAAATCACTGTATTTGAAGAATTATCTATTTATGTTATATAGAAAATTATTATTTTAATATTGCTTTTTAGTTATTTCTATTTCTAATAAGGTGAAAAAAATGTAACAAAATTAGTTCTATTCTCAAATATTTAGTATAAAATAAAGAAATAACGAAAAAAAAGAGTTCTAAATAGTAAAAATTCAGATATGTCTTCTAACCATCGATGCACATCAGTCCTCAACTTTACTTCAGTATGGAATGAATTCTGTTTAGGATAATGCATTAATTAGGAAACTCCAAATATGTATTAAGAGCATATCTACTTATCATTAGATTCCTGAGAAATGATTGTCCCAGACATCTTGCTTCAATATCATTTCTCCATCAAAATGCCCTTTGGGAAAGAAAATAGACCCCGCAGATGTTTCCAAATGCCGTCGAAGGTTTAATGTGTAGAAGGTGGGTAATGAGATTTCCTGATACGGCTGTTTATGTTTTTGATGCTAGGAGCACTGGGCGCGTGTTTTCGTAGAATTTTTATAGGTAGCAATTAATTATCTTTTGTTAGTTTCTTCTAGAAGTAGTGCAAAAAGATAATAAGTAATAGTATTTTTGTTAATTCTGAATATGTTGCATAAAAATGTTACTTCTAAAAAGATGATTGACAGTCCTTTACTGGAGTGCATGAAGAATAATAAGCGAAATTTAAATAAATTAATGGTTAAATAATTTTTTTAAATTGAAATCTGCTATCACAAATTTTATGTTATCATGTGAGAGTATTATTATTTATAAATCAAGGTTTGTCTTAATTAATTTGTCATTAACCAATTTTAACAGATTTGAAACAATCATGTCTCTATCAGAATACACATGCGTCGATATATCAAGAATCGGGTACATGGCGGACATCCTTGCCGAGTTTTTATCTGATGATAAATCTTCAAATTTGACAAGTATCGTTACCACTTTCTAATAAGACAAAATGCAGAAAAATTAATGTCTCAAAAGTCTTGTTGCTTACGCATTTTGAGGTTTCAAAAACCTCAAACCAATACTACATTATGTTCTCACATGATAAAAGCATTTAAACAACAAAAAATGTGGCACCGTTGTCATTAACATAAACGTTTTTACTACAAATTAAATTTCTATTTTTAGTTTCTTTGGTGATAAATCGCCAAACGCGACGACCTTCTGCATTATTTTCTAATATCCCTAAAAGCGAAAAATTGATGTCTCAAAAGTGATAAATCGCCAATTTTCTCCTCTTTCATTTTATGGCTTCAAAAACCTCAAACCTTGAAATATAATAAAGCTGCCATTGATTTAAACTTTTAAACAGCAGATTAAACCTATTTTTAAATGATTTTTTGGTCATAAATCGGCAAATGTAAAAACATTATGCCTTATTTTCTAATAACCCTAGAAATGAAAAATTGATGTCTCAAATGTCATAAATCTCCAATTTGTTGCCTAAACATTTTAAGGCTTCAAGAACCTCAAACCAAAACAACATCATGCTCTTACATGATAATAGGTTCTGATTAAGATTTGTCTTTCCTGATATAAGTAACACGAATAGTTAATACTTATATCAGAATAATAAGTAAATGTTAAGTAAAGGAACAAATATAAGTAAAATGTACAGTTATTAAGTAAAATGTACAGTGTACAGTGATCGACAAAAATTGAAACTCGAAATTTTGACGAATCGATAAGCTTCAATCATGAGTTTGAAAAATGAATTTAAGTAATTATGCCTGTTCGTTTTGTCAGTCTATTTGTGAAGATGAGAACTCAAAATTCTTTTGAGATAAATGAATAACTTTTGGTATATAGAATTATAGTTATCGGTTTTCTGGCACAGAGGTAGCGCATCTTCCTCCTGTCCTAGGTTCGAGTCCTGATTTCGGCATGGTTGTTCGTCTGTCAGATACGTGACTGTGCCCCTTGTAAAAAGGAACTGTGCAAGCAAATGTGGTGAGTGTGTAACTAAGTCGTACTCTTGGCTCTAGTTGGCGCTACTTCAAATAAGAGACGCTCCTTCCGGCTTAAAAATGCTGCTATATCAGCAAGGGACTTGTCCAAGGCAGCAAAGTTTAAGAACTAGCCAGATAAAATTTGATATTCATATAAAGCATTAAAAAACTAGATTCCAGTCAAATTTAAAGCAAATCCTTTTAAAAAGTTGATTATTTGCCAACTATACTTTCATAGGTATTCTATATTTTCATATGTGATTCAATAATATCTGACAATATGCTGTAAAGACCGTGTACCAAATTTAAACCGTTTAGCTTAAATCTTTTATTTTTTTGTAATCCTTGTCACAGACAGATATCTTCCAAAATTATATGTTTCGAACTCAGTAAGGTTTAAAATATAGAAATTCGTTAAAATCTCAACTCGAATGTTTTGACTATTACTATACTTTCACTATACTAGATATACGAAAAAGTAAAAATCAATACCTAATAAAAACCTACAGAAACGAATTTGAAATTAACAACGAATGCATAATTCCTACTGACAACAGTATTTCTTAAAATGTCTTAAATGAGTTTCTTATGCCCAAATACAAAAATAAATCCAAAGTAAGCCCTAATTTATAAAGAAAATAAAACCTACCACCCCTCACAACTATTAATAGCCGACTCCGGAATCTAATTTGTTGTCCAGTAGGGATGTTCTTGTTGACTCCGAAATATCTTGATAGACTTAAGACTTCCTTCTTAGCGGTAAATAATATTATTAAGGCATATGCCTGAAAATATCTCCCTGTACGTGCCTAGAAAACGATGGAAGACTTCACTTGAAGGTCGCTTCGATCTTGAAGGTGACCTTGCAGGCTTTATCGTAAAGTTAATTAGTTTCCTATCAATTTAGCAAAAAGTAAGCGATAGTTAAGCTTTCTGGAGTGAAAACTATTTCTTGAATGAAGCTAAATGTTCACTTAGGAAAACTGGAAGGGACTAATTAAGTGTAACGAAAGATTTTATGGAATAAGGAAAAGCTAAATATAAAGAAATACGTAGGTAGATTGACGTCATTAATTTAATTAAGGTAACCATTACGGAAGTCAATTATTCTAGTACTTTTACATTCCTTGCTTCTTCTTAAATAATGTAAGATTATATTTTGTCAAGATGTATGTATTAAAACTAAAAGGTGTCCAAAATTAATCCAATGCTTGTATTTGCCACCATTTATGCAGTAAAGTGTTGGCAACCCTATTTTAAAGACCATTTAACAGCTGATATTTTAGGGTCAATAACAATGATAGAACAGAGTGTCTCATTGCTGAAAAAATTCTCAAAAATATTCGATGTCTGGAGGCCGCAGTTCGATATTGTGAAAATTGACCCCCTAGATAGCGTGTTATAACACCATTGGGTTTCTTTTTATGGTGTTATTTGAAGTCAAAGGTCGATGCCTACCAACCCATAAGTATATTGTTGTTGTTACTTATGGCACTTGAAATTGGACAAGCCCCGCTGATGAAAGCATCAGTAAATTTAAGCCTAATGAACGTCTCTTGTTTTCGAAGTAGCACCAACTAGGGCCAAGAGTACGACATAGCTACACACTCAACACATTTTCCCTTGCACAGCTCCTTTTTAAAGGGATGCGCAGTCATACATCTCAAAGATAGCATACAGAAAAACAGCCATGCCCAAACCGGGACTCCCAGAATACGAGGAAGACACGCTACCTCTGAGCCAGAAAGCCGGCAACCCATAAGTGTACTTTAATTAAAGGAAAAAATTCAGATCTATAGCAACGAAATTCAATTATATGTACGCTAACTGATCTTGGAAAAATTTGGACAAAAATGAGCGTATGTACCAGCAAAGCCGTGAAGGTCTTTGACATATTCCATACATATCCCTATCCATATGTATGATTTCTTTTCTTTTTTTTGGAATTCATAATTTTGATATCAACCATGAAACTCGTCTAATAAAACATTTTAACCATGTTAATTCTGTACATTCATATTTACCATAGAACGTTTATTTTATTAGTACATACATTTTAAATTCTCTTCTATAGAAATTTAAGCAATCTATTAGAAAGTACCTGCAAAAGCAGGTATAGAAAAATAGAAATTTCTGTAGGTAGATCCTGTTTTTTGTCTTGATTTTTATTAACATACATATAAAGAAAATCGGGTGTCACATGAAATATGTAGTGTTATAAAAAATAAAAGAAACAAATATATAAAATATGGATTGCAACAAAAATGTATAGAAAAGTATGAATTTTATGCGAAACGCGAATTGTATTTTAGAGTCCTATTCCCTCTGTGAAAATTGAAAAGGTTCGTCTTGAATACATTTCTGTGTTATTCTGATGCTATATGTCATCAAAGGTTTCTCATGCATGCACGATACATATATACGTTGCATATATAATAAAATGTAAGATGTTTGTTCTATGATACCTTAAGCTCAAACCATACCTGGTTTACTTCATACAATACGACATATGTCTTTCTTACATTGTTGCTTAGAACAAAAGCCTAAGGGCAAGTTAAACAATTTCTTCCTTTTATTTCTCGATAATAGGTAAAAAAATTTAAGGAGATGAAAAAGATTTTATATCTCGACATAGTCCCTTGTATCTTCTAGATTTACTTTTAAATATTTTATGCCTAGAATAAATAGATCGTTTCTCAGTTCCTTGGAGAAGAAAATTAGCTGATAGATCAATAATTGATTAATCAAATTTACCAGTTCCGTGGAAAAGTGGAACTCACGAATACTTCATTGATGTTTACAAAGATGTGTTATTTCCATTTCGCAGAACTGTACATATATTGCTTGAAATGCCTCTTATTGACCTTACATCCGCTTGGAAGAATGATAATGGCTTAACAATGGGAGAACAAGAACGATATAGATGACTCAGGTTTCTGTATTTTCAGCCTGAATGGAGGCAACCATTATTATAATTATGTTGCTTCTTAAAATGCGATATGATAAAGAACTAAAAGCAAATAACATGAGCCTGAATCTTCAAAATTCGGGTGAACCTACACCAAAAATTCTCAACTTTGGGTACGTTTCAATTCCTGTAACAAGAAATGCTATGTTTGTGAGTAAATATTCTATTATGAAATAGGCCATTTTCAAAAATTTTATACTTACAAATTTTTCTGAGCTGTCTACAAGTATTCGTCGTGTACACACTGTCACATATCCCATATTGAGATGGTAGTTGAAATAGTTCCAAATAATTTATAGCATCATCCTGATAATCATCATTGCATAACTGATATTTACCCTGTTTCTGATGTTTTCCTTATTGCGGTATGTAAAAAAGATCCATAACATGCCCTTTAAAGAAGATATCACAAGGCGTGTAGTTGCTGTTGCAGCTAATCTCCATGGCCTGACCTAGTCAGACCAAATCCAAAAATACGTAAAAAAAGAAGAAATTCAACGACGAGGAAGGGAGAAGAATAAGTTTCCCCCCAAAGAAGTCCTAAGCTATCTGTAATATGTTCAACAGACATTGCTAGACAGCTAAAATGCCAAAGACATTTAATGTGGTCTTTTACAAAGCAAAACAGGCAAGTGTTGGTTTTTCTATCACAATGGATAATTAGGGACTGTCCCTGCTTATTCACCCCATATCAGTCATGAATAGGGGGTACCATACAATTCTTATTTAGGAATATCGCCTGAAAGAAGAACTCTAAGTATGTGAGTTAATCAGAAGATGACGTCACTGGGCTGCTTTCTTTCTTTGCAAGCCTGTGTTCTGTTTCTTTACCAAGTAGATCCACTTGACATGAGATCCACTGGAAGTAAACGTCATGTTGAAATGAAATAAGATTCAACTTCTAAAGAGTAGACAAAATTGCTTTGTATCCAACATAAATTATCAAAAGGCGTTAAATCACATAACCAATAATACCATAGAAACAAAACAAAGTCATTTTCAATATGACTCCCAGTCCAGCAATGGGGTTCATTGTTCAGGTTTCCAGTAACTTAAATGATTCACTGAAGAATACCAAATCGTGTTTGAACTCAAATTCCATGGAATCATCTGCCACCTGAGAAAACAATCACAACTGACTTATGTAGAAGTTAGCTTGCACCAAACACAGTCTTATCACAACGGAAATTCCGACCAAACGATTTTCTTTATGAAACTCTGTAAGAGAAGCATTCATCTTTGACGAATTTCTTTCAATTATCACAATAGCATATGAACTTTCAATGCTCCAGAATGGCAAAACTTGTTCCTAGACATTTGTAATGTTTTGTCCTTTTTGATTTTGGAAATGCGTTCAAGGTTTTATTTAGATACTTTAGAAAGAAGTTCTAAAGGTGCTTTTATTAGAGATTCTCAAGAAAGAATCCTCAAGTTGCTTTTATTAGAGATTCTCAAGAAAGAATTCTCAAGTTGCTTTTATTAGATATGCTCAAGAAAAGAATTATTGTTATACTGAAATTCCTTGATAGAAGGGTATGACAAAATATATAGAACCAGCTCAACTTTCAGTGCAACTTCTTGAAGGCATGCAATTTGAATCAGAGGCCTAGATAGAACATTTGAAGAAAGTGCATAAAACTTAACGAGTTTTGGCTTATTTTTGTGATCATATTCATACGAGTAAGGGTTCCTTTTGCACTAATCTTTTATTTGGAATGATATGGTAAATAACCGCTTTCTAAGAATTCAGAAATTGATTATATCAACCCGAGTTTACAGTCCGGTACAGAGGGAAACGGAACAAGAATTTCAAAGCACCTACATATCTGAAACATAGCGAGTCGGTCCTCCTCAGACATTGTTCCTGATATTCTATTCTCCTCTCAATATATAGCTATACATCTTATAGAATGTTCATAATTGATTAAATGTCCACATTAAAGTAAGGGCTTCTGTGAATGAAAAAATTAGTTTATCAGGATTCAAAATAGTTCTTGATTGCTTCACAATTGAATGTTTATATAGGGTTTAATCCAAAAAGTGGAACAACAGTTTATTTTAAATAAAAAACTTAATAATTTTTTGATATTTCTATTAAGGTATGTACCAAACATCAAACACAAAAAGTGCTTAAATTTTAAACTGTATAATCATGATTGCTTCAATGTACTATTTATTTTAGCATTTAGCTCTATTATTTTAGAATTTATTTTAGCAAACACATATACGTATTTACGATGGAGGAAAGTCGGGAAATAAAATAAGGCCAGTTACAAATCTGGCTAAAAATATATTTAATTATCCAGAAACGAGCCTTTTTTATATATATGATATCTACAATAGATATTTCATTGAATTTACAACCCTTTTTAAATAATGCTGCAATAAATTCATTATTTTTATCTCTTTTGAATAACTCAACTTATTCAATTGAGGGACAACTGAGACTCAAATAACTTGAAATAAATTATAAAAAAAATATTTATGTACTATTTAAGGTAACTTCTAGCCAAATAAATTTTCAAAATGTACTGCATACTAAAGAATTAGGTACTTTACCTTTAACTGGGCTCGAGCAAAAAATCACCAAATAATGCAGAATTCCGCCAAATTTCTTACAGTAATTTTAAAGCAAAAAAATCGCCAAATAATGTAGAACTACGCCAAATTTATTTATCAATGTTTCGCTTGCGTCCAGCTAACGGAAAAGTACCAAGAATTAAACCAAAATAAATGAAGACAGCATTTTATTTATTTACGCTCATCAATTAACATCATAAATACAATTTCATGCAACCCTTTTTTCCACAGAAGATTAATTAGAAATTGTAAATTAATTTATGAGCAGATATTTCCAACGTCAGAATAATTTCTGCTGAAAGCACAGAATCATTTTTTTTAAACTTGGCTTGCTGAGACATTGTTCTCGGGACGCGTTTAATTTCGAAATCGGCGTGAATTAAGATGCATGAGTCGGAGACAAACAAACATAAAAGGGGAAAACAAAACAAATATGAATATGTCGGAAGATAACAAAAAAAACTTAACAAGCTTAGCAAGAGAGATAGAATGCTAATAACCTTATTACATCCAAGATAAAGATAACAGTGTGTCATGTAGTCGAAAACAAAACAAATTAGCATAATAAAGCATATTAGTTTGTCACACGCAAATTAATAAATGAGTAACTTATTCTCTGTATAATTACATGTTAATGCAGTGGGTTCACATCGTTGTAATTTATTTCATTTTCAGATTTTATTTCTAAGGCCTTGAGCGATTTAAAATAAGAAGATATTTTTATTTGTGGAATTAACACTTCTGTATAGAGTTCATTGTGTATTTTGTAACAAAAAATTGTGTCTAATGCCTTTTTTTAATTGATGTTCCAAATATTTTATATAGTTGATTTAATTTTATCCTTAAATAGAGCTTAATATTTATTTTAAGTCCCTCTAAACTTATATTTAATTAGTTACTAAGTTATGAAGGAAAACATTTCATTTAGTGAATATGAATCTGGTAATTGTAGATTCTAGATGAAATGGATATAATATGGGAGCAAATTTCATAAATCGTTTCTATTATAATATTTTACCATCTGAATTTTTTAAATTAAATTAATTGTTCTTATAATCTTGTAATAAAATCTTAATTTTTAATTTCTTTGCAAATATTAAATGTTTTTTTTTACTGATTAAAATTTTATTTTAGTTGCCCACAAATAAAATGATGGGGGGATTTTTAATGAAAATGTTTTACGCATTTATGAATCTGTAACATGACTTTCCGTAAATGTTAGTCTTCACACTGAAAAAAGTGATTCAATAAATTGCTTTATGAATGCTAAGCCCCCAAGAATTGAAGACAAACTTGTTGACCATTTTAATTCTTGGCATTAAATCGGAGTACTTTGGCAAAGACTATAGAAGTTCATTGTAAATATCGAAATTTTAGTGATATCCGTATTAGATCTTATCCGTATAAAATGCTTTTTTAGAAATATCAATTCTTTCTTTGTAGCGTTTATTGTGGAATAAGAGCTATAGTTGTTCTATGCTCACTATAGCGTTTTATTGGCTTCTGTTGTCAGTGCCATTAATACTCTATAAGTGTATTCTTTCCCTGCATGTGATTCGTGTTTTATTTTAGAAAAAATGTCATTTTTCATTGTATTTTATTATTATTCAAATTTATTGAAAAAATCAGTTATCGGCAGATTTAAAATTCGTCAGTTTCCATGATATTCTTGATATTGTAATTTATGTTGAAGTTTTATTGTTAATTAGTAAACAGTTGTGAAAATAAAAAGTTTTTATTTTATTAGTGCTGCAATTAGTTTTACTGAAAAGCAGGCAGATCTGCAGACGATAAAATATTTATTTTTTTAAATAAAAAAAGCAGATTTTGCTTTACGCGCTAATATAATATCTAAGGAGAATTCTAAATACTATAAAAAATTTAAAATCCTACTTTTAAATTTTAATATAATGAAAAAGGAGATAAGTTGATAAAATAAAAAATAAATTCTTTGATCAATTATGATGGAATGCATTTCCTCAATATGTTTCCATATAAAAATAGCATTGCTTTTTTACTATTAGAAGAAATAAATTTTGATAAACTATTAATTTTTCATTTTAGTTTTTGTGTTTTTTTGAATGAAATCGATTTTGAAGCAAGTAATTTCTTTCAAATGATAAAAAATATGGTATATGTACATGAAAAATAAATCTGAAAGTTTTAGAATAATCTTTTATATATGGAAGATTTATTTAAATATCATTTCAAATACGGATATTTTTTCTATTAGAAAAAATCGATAAACTTAAAATAAATTATCAGTAAAAATTATGTGGTGTGCTCATAAAACGTTTATAAATTTTTTTTTCTTTGATATATATTCTTTTTGAAATTCTCATCAAAAAAGTCATGACAATATTTCTTCATCTTTCAGAAAGAATTGGAATTTTATATTTTATATTGTACTATATTGTTTAGATATTATTTCTAAGCAATATCTAAAATTTTAAAAATACTGAAATACTAAAAATACTGAATTTTAATACAATGAGCAGGAAGAAAGTAATCTGATGAAGTAAAAATCATTTCTTTGACAATTTCCTTTGGTACGCCTCCAGTGAGATAAAAATCGCTTACTATTTTCTTTCAGTAAATTTTTATCGACATGAACAACATAAAAAACAAATTTTGATAAACTATTAAATTATTGTTTGATCAAAACAGACTTAAATGCAAGTAATATATTTTAAAATACTAAAAATTAAATCCGAAAATTTTAGAATATTTTTTTATAAATGAAAAATTTTCAAATATTTAATTTTCATTCCAAATAACAAAAACAGTTTTTTTTCCTTAGAAAAAGTGACTAATCTTAAAATAAACTATATCCAGAAATTATGTTGCATTCTCATAAAAAGCTAATAAATATTTTCATTTATATTTATGGATATTCTAATCGAAATTAACTTTAATATATTTTTAAAATTTCTAGAAATGCTTCGTATTTTATATTCAGGCGAATAAAGATAATAAGTAGTCGAATCAGACATTTTTCTCCTTTAAAAATTCAGTTCATTAAAAATATTTCCATAAAAACTGAACAAGAAGTGGACAAAAAAATGCAAAACCAGAAATTTTGGTTTGCAAAATAAGAAGAGCTTTATCCTTATCATTTTATCCATTTTCAGAAAAAGGATTCCAGAGTTCAAAAAAAGCTACAAAAAAGTTTTTTTTGGAGTATCGAAGCCTAAAAGCCATTTTCCGTTTTAAGATTGATATAAGAGAAGAAGTAAAAAAATATAATATCAACAAACAAGCATTCAACGAATTCTAGAATTCTAAAAACGAAACTTTTTCTTGTAATGCATTTTTTTTAATTCGATGCTAACATTTTACGCAAAATACACCTTACTTTTAAACCGTTATATTCTCTCACTAGATTGATATATACTTTGTTTCTATAAACATTTATGCATGCTCTTATCAAATAAATGACTCATTTTTTGTCTCTCTCTCTTTATATGTATGCTTGCTATTCCGAATAGCTAACATTTGTACATCTATATATACACCTAAGTATTTGTTGCTAGAATAAATATGTTTGTCGAATAATTTTTAACTGAATCGTCTAACATACAATTCTTGCTAATAAGTTTGTCGTACAAATATATTACTCTAAAAAATTTATCTTTTATCCATTGACAATTATGAATTTAAAAAAAATTGAGGAAATGGTGTATAGAAAAAGCAATAATGAATTACAAAAAAATTTGATGAATAACAAAACTATGAACAACAAAAAAATTTAGACGATACAATATTTTAAAAATTGTTTTCTATTTATTATCATCTCAACCCAGAAGCATTGATGACACGGAACATATATATATATATATATATATATATATATTCTGTCGTTAATGAAATACTTTCTATTTATTAAATCAAATTCAAATAAATTTTTTAAAATTTGCATGATATTTGATGTTAATAGGAGTTTTTTGGTATATTAATTCATTAATTTAATAAAAAAAACTAATTTTCTCGCCTTTATAATAGTTCTTTAAAGGAATTGTAACTGGTAGGACTGGATAGTATGTTTAGTAGTGCATTGGATTTGCATCCCTTGTGTTTCGAGTTCGAACCTGGTCACAAAGTTCTCGATGTCGAAAGTTATACCACTAGAGGTAATGAGTCAAATGTGATCGTTATAGTCAGTACCCTCTGAAGCTACAGCACACCTTCTTCTGTTATAAAGCGTAACACGAGAATAAAAATTTTAATTATTTAATAAAAAGTAACTAAAATAAAAAATTTCCTAATATTTAAAGAAGGAATTGTTTTTAAAATATGTTTTTCTTTATATTACTCATTTTTATGTAAACTAAATTCTCTATTACCGTAGATTTTCTGTCTTCTAATTCTTGCTATCAAACCAAATTTATGACTAGAAAAAGCATATTTTAATCATAAATATATGCCATATTTTTTATTAGAAAGTAAACTAACAAACTTAAAATGTAGGAAACGACTGCTTAATAAGTCATAAATGTATGCTTAAAAAGAGAGGGCCCGAGGTCGAAATCTGAGTTCAGGATGATATTAAGTACAATAATAGTATACATTTAGAACGTTCATTCATGAAGATATTAAAACACAATGGCCAGTCAATTTCGAAAAAATGGTCCTCAAAACTTGATAAAACTTATATATTGAGAACTTGACACCCGTCTGACTGGTCCCAATGCCAAGGTTTTATAGGTTAGAGTCTTGTATGCGGATGGTCAGGGATTCGAACCTGGCCGGTAATTTTCCTTTCTTTTAAATAATTCTTATTTAATTAAAAACTTACAAGTACATTTAATTGATATATTTCTAATTTTTTTTATCCAAAATATATTTACTATCGAAATACATAATAATAAAATTAAAATTGCAAAAGAAAAAATTATAAACAAAAATGTTTTTTTTAAAACTAAATTATTTAAATTTAATTAACTATTTACTGATAGCTTTAATTAATATGATACTTATTTACATGCAAGGATAAATATTTATTATTTAAATTCTTAAATTATAATTTAATAATTAAAAATAGTAATTATTAGTAAAAATATAATAATAAATAAAAGTAAAAAAATAGTAATTATGATAATTTTTAATTGTAATACTCACATCATAAAAAATATTCAATATCTTTAAAAAATGATTCTTATCTATTTTCGATTATATACAAGAACCAGAATGTCAACTATAATAAAAGCATTCTAAACAAAATTTATTTCGACATCTTGCATAACTAATAAATGATTGTCCAC
>JAOUZG010009324.1:3204188-3253094 GCA_026289955.1 Argiope argentata
ATAGATAGATAGATAGATAGATAGATAGATAGATAGATAGATAGATATAATTTTATAGAATAATTTTAGTGCTATCAATCTCTTTCAAAATTGATCATTGAAAATAAGAGTAAGTAAAACTTTGTAAAAAAATTCAATAGAAGAGTTGATAGTTCTCAAAGTTAATGATTTGGAAATAATGATAGAAATGAGTACTGGACTATAAACTGTCAGTAATATGAAAGAAATCGTTTTTTCAGAATTTTATTTTTTATTCTGTAGAGTTAAAAGAAAATTTTAGATGAAGCATTGAATCATACCGTAATTTAAATCAAATTAAAATTTAAAAATTCAACAAAATAGCCATTTTTAATTTCACTCTGTAATATAATAGATGATATCGTTGAACATCTTTTTTTAAACTCTTGCTCTACAATGAGATAATACATGACATGCACAAGGGATAATCAAAGTTGAACGGATCTTATTGAAAGAAAGAAAACTGAAATACATAATTTTTCATTATAACAAATTTCCAGTTGAAACGAGCACTATAAAAACACAAGAAAAAATTTCGAAGAATTATTTGTAATATTTGTTGAGATATTTTCGATTAAATTTAGGAACTTTCAGTAACTTGTATCTTTACCCTTTCTGATTTTCAATTAACATGCTAAATTCATGTTCAGACAACAAGAAGAGACAGACTTCCTGTGAATTTCATTTAAAATTTCCTGGATATCTACAAATTTGGTAAAAAAACAACTTATCAAATTCCATCTGCATCATGTTCAAGAATACAGATAAATATTATTCCCAACAATAAATTTAACTCACTTTTTCATCAAATATTCTTCAAGTTATCGATTGTTTCAATGGTCCAAGCATATGAAAATCGTTTGGAGCTAACAGTATGACGGATGTAAGAACATTTCGAATCCCAACTTCTTTACTGATTCTGGGGCCCTTGTTCAGATTGTGACCAAATATTATATCGCTGCAATATGACATCTTTCCACATTTTCCCACAAAATTTGGATGTGATTGTAAGTTTCAATTTAGTTCGCCACACATTAGAATAGTTCTCACTGTTACATTTACACCTCTTAGGAGGAAATGGAGGACTACTAAATATTCCATGTCCCAGAATACTGTTAGCATAATATTACCAGCTTATGGTTGGCATTTAAATTTCTTAACTTCTTGTGTTGATAGGGCTCGAATTATTTTGGTAGGTTCTATATCTTTGGCAAACAAAAAAATCACTTTCTTCCTTCCCTCATTGGGGCAGATGGACAATAGAGATGTTATATTTAATGATCTTCTACAGTGCATTGGCTAACTTGGCTAACATAAGAATAAAAGAGAGACGTTGCCTAGAAGTGTTACCGATTACATTAATTTGGCGCTGGATACTAACAGAACAGAACGCCGTCTCATACCCCCGTATCTTGTGACCATTCTGGTCACTTCACGATTTGGTGGGCATGTTACGGGAATTTTGTTTTAAGTAATAAAACATATACATTAAGAAAAAAATAATAAAAAAAACTATTTACAGAATTTACAAGAATATATATATGATAATGAGAAAATTTTACAGAGATTTTTTTTTCTTTGAAAAATGGTTTGAAACTATTATAGGCTGAAATATAACATGTGTTATGATATACATACATTCTGTGTTCATTTAATTTTTTATGACACACAAGTGACGTTGCAGGTACTAAAAGGAGATAGAAAATAATTTGGCTAGTTGGAACGAAGGGAAACTCTGCTTGATTGAAGCGTACAATAGGAAACTGCTTGTTTTTATCCTCAGTTTTTGTGAGTATGAAACTTGTTGAGGACTAGGAAGGTGAGAACAGATTTCTATTTCCACTTATGAATTTAATTATGTGATGAATTTTTTGTCTGGATAAACGATTGCTGGCGACTCTTCTCAGCCATTCCAGTTCATGGCATGGAGAAGATTTCTTCATATGCCAAGAGATTGTGAGGATGCATTCCGAGGCATAATAAAGTGTCGTGTCAGTCCCACCACAAGATGGCGCTGGATACTAGTTGTGTTACCAAAGCAAAAATAGAATAAATTTAAAAAATCTCGAAATTTTTTTATTTACCCTCACTTATATACCCACGGAGGGCATTTTGAAATGAGGATGAGATGCTTTCGGCATGGTGATTGGATCTCACAAGCCTGGAGAGTACACTAATTGGTGGGGGTTAGGTTCCTCCCATTAATCATAAACGTACTCCTTTGGGAAAGGTTGTACCGTGGCCTGTTATGGCCGTTAGGACTCAACCACAATTCCTGCCATGTTTGCTGGTTTAGATCCGTGTGTCTTCGTAGTTGGTAGGAGAGTCTGGTATGACTTACCCTCGTGTATAGCAAAATTTATTACAATTGAATCCTAATTTCAAAAATTACAATTATAAATTTCCGTCATTGTAATAAGGATTTAGAAAATCCGTTAAAAATCATCTAGCTGCAGAAGTTAGCGTCTTTTAAATAAAAGACGTTGAATATCAATGTCTGGAAGATAGGAAATGGTTTGTCTATTTGGGTTTTATTCAATTGTAATTTTAAAAGAAAATTGGTTTCACAGTGTAATGCAGGGTACGAATGTATAAGGTGTATTTCAGCATTTTTTTGTATGTGTAAATGGAATATATACAGGATAATTGATCAAGTCTTTTTAAACTCGCTACATTCAAAACAGCAACTCGTATAGACTGATAAATTGTTGTACTTATAGAAAGTGACTATGCTTTCTATAAGTACAACAATTTATCAGTCAGGTACAGTGTCACTAATGCCAGGGTACAGTGTCACTAATGCCAAAAATTAAAAAAATTAAAATGTTTTATTAATTTTATTTGTTTAAAACTAAACCTTACAACTAACAATAGAAAATAAAGATTAAAAGGAAATCTGCTATGCCTATTTCAATGTATCATGTCAGAACATCATTTCTTGAAAGGCCAAGCACCACGTTCTTGGGCAAGTTGAATTATATTTTTATTCATTTTAATCGTTGCATTGAATGAGTCACTTTAGTATTGCAAAACGATCCAAAAAACTTTGTCTCGCATTTATTGTTTGAAAAAATATCACATTTCCTGTTTATTTCATTTCATACAGTCACGAGTTCAAAGTGACATTTTTCTAGGTTTTATTTTCTGCAATCATTAACTTATTTTTATTTTAATCAGAGCTTTCGTAAATGCAAAGGCAGGTTTATTGAGATGCTCGTGCAGATAATAAAATTTTTATTTCTCGCCTACGGATTTTTGTTAATGCCAACGCCCTCATCCCAAAAACAATATCGGGTTCTGACATGATAAAAAAGGATTTAGGTCAAAAACTCCACTTGTAAATGAACACTATGAAAACGCAAAAAAATTTCGAACGATATCCTTTTCTATCCCAAAATCGGTTGATCTCCAAAATATTTATTTCATTTTAATTAATTAACTAAAACTTTTTAAATGGCAAGTTTATTATTTTTGTGGAATATCCACTTTTGCATCAAGTAATTTCAGGTTTTTAAGTCATTTCAATATACTTGAATACAATAGATATCTGGTATACAATAGATATCTTGGAAAAAATCACAACAAAATAGAACAGTGAAGGAAAAAAAGAGAAATCTCAGAATCGTCTGACAGTTCGACAGAATCGTCTGAATTATCGTCTGACAGTTACTTCTAAGCTGTGAAGAATAATTGGCACTAATAGAGCTGATTTATTTTATATAAAAATTGAGGCTTAATGAAGAACACCATAAAAGAAAAAGAATGAAGCAGATTTTATGACGTTTTGTTTTGGCATCATTATATAAAGAATTCTATGATTTAGTAAGCAGACGTACTAAAATTCAGAAAATTTCCTCTGTGGAAGTGTCCTTCTTTAATTGATCGTACAAAAGAGAGTGGCAATGTTCTTTATCTTGAAAACTCAAGTAAGATTTTTAAACAAACATTGATTAATACATTTGGTTATTTATTCCTCATTTTTCGGAAAAGTTGAACAGAGCGTAAAAGAATATATTTTTTTCAATGATAAGAAAATAGGCTAAAAATATTATTTCAGAATGATGTAGAATAAGTTTATACCAAATAAAAAATGAATCCGAAGTTTTTTTTCGTATTCCTTTATTTTAAAGCTTTCAAAGTTATCAGTATATTTTTCAAATTTTCTTGTTTAGAATTTTTAACACTTTATTTTGACATTTCATTTCGTCCTTCGTTTCCACTTCACCTACCAAGCAAGCTACTATTTAAGCTTTTAAATCGTAAACTTAATAACTTATATGTAAGTGAGACAATTCATTTTCAGATTTCATCTCGTCATATACTTAACTTTTTTTAAATAATTAATATGATGTTAAATTTTGCTAAATGGTACATTTGTCCATTATCAATAAATTATTATTATATATATTATTCATTTATGATTCAAAGTATTCTTCTGTTTATATATGTAATAGCATCAAAATTAAATTAGATGTAAAAAACGCAATAAACCACAACAGCATCATAATAAACTGCTTACATGTTGATTTCGCTAATTATTGAAAATGAACTTAGTGATATCATTAACAAATTATTTTTCAAAAACATCATTTATAATAATTAATAGTAATTCGAGTACAGCCCAATTATTAAAAGTATCTCAATAATCATTAATATTAATTGTATTCACAGCCATAAAAAATTTATAACATTTGATAGCAATGATTTCAGCATTTTGCTTGGGTTTTCTGTAGTTTTCCTTGAATTGAGTATTGTTAGATATCTGTAATTCTGCTTCTCTACTAAGTTATGATTATAGTAAAGAAAGAAGTTTTACAGATAGCTTTACTGGGCATAGAATAAATGTCTGGTCAATACGTTGGGCTTCTCTTAAATACCATAACGCTATTTGGTATATATTCGCTTTAAATAGATTTAGATACATAAAAGAAATTTTATTAAATTATAATAAAATAGAACATCTGTATCAATATTAAACCTGAAAAACTTTATATGCATGGAAAGATAAATTAAACACTTCTATAGAAAATATCTGCTTGTCTTATGCACAGAAAAAGAGAAAGTGAGTTATTATTTTTTGAACAATTTTAAAACAAAAGTTTACAGTTTCTTAAAAAGGAATATAAAAATTTACTTATTTGATACGTTTCTTTACTTTTCAATATTTAGGTATATTTACATATATTCCTGTTTTAATATATGCATGTATTGATAAAAATATTCTCAAGTCCGCTACGATTTAATATGATGCACATGCTAACACACTTTTTCTCTACATAATCACCCTGTTGCTGGGGACTTTTGTCGGAATATAGCACTCATCGTTTAATGCTCTGACTAAAAAAAATCGCTGTTTAGTTCTAGAGTCAGCTTAGAACAGCTGTCTGAACCTGGCCGTAGTTGGAAAATGGAATAAGCACTACCAATGGATATTCCCAAATCCAATGTTATGCTCACTCTGCGATTGCTGAAAATAATGTCTTCCACACGCTGCACCACGTCTGATGTGTTCACTGTCGTTGACCTTCCTTGCCTTTCCACATCGGTTAATAGTGTGTGACTATCTTCGAACTGCTGGCACCATTTTACAATGGCTGGAAGTGATATTGCATTTGGCCCATACATTCCCAATATTTCACAATGAATCTGCATACTCGTAACACGATTTTCCTATTGTTTGTATTGTTCGATTGATTCGTCTGCGACAACGTTGGAGTAAGTTTCTAGCTGATGCGCCATCTTTTTCTTTGACATTGCAGCAACTGTTCTCACTATCTGAATGAAATTTCTACCGTTGTAAGTCAAGGAACTCAATTATTGTTTGTACAAGATTAGCTTTTGTTTCGCCATGATGCCATTAGTGGGGGAACAAGGGTAACTTACTTCTTGAACACCTTTCGTATAAATAAATGCTAAATTTTCCCCATTATAAAATATTTCAAATGAAAAAATCTATTTTACACCCTAAACTATATTACATTTCTATTAATAAATACAAAATTCAAAAGAATAATAAAAATTCAAAAAATATGATTGCAAGAAATGAATTGAATTTCAATCGGGTAATACTTTTATAAATATATTTTTTTTTACTTTTAACTGTGCCAAGTATTAAAAGTTAAAAACTCCCGATTTATTGAAATTTTACTGTATGCTTCTAAGATAACTGCTGAAATAAAGAAATTGCTTGCATTTTTAATAAATTTTCCTTTTGAAATTCCCTTTAAGGAAAACTAAAAAATATGCTTTAAATAATCAAAGGATTTCTCCTAATATATTCAGACATTGAAAAAAACGTAGCTTTTGTAGTTCAAATTAGTTTCATATGGTGCTTAAAAATTCAGCTGATTAAGAATATATGACTGAAATTTGAAAACTCTCGCTTTAGTAAAATTTTATTGTATGCCTCTAAAACAACCACCTAAAATAAAGAAATTGTTTACATTTAAAAAAAATTTCCTTTTGAAATTTAATTTTAAAAAAACTTGAAAATTTGCTTTACATCATCAAAGGATTCCCTCTAATATATTCAGACATTGAGGAAAAATGTAACTTTTATAGTTCAAAAAAAATTCAAATCAGTTTCATATGCTGCTTAAAAAATTCAGCTCATTAAGAATATTTGAATGAAAACCAAGTATGAAGAGCAAAAACACAAACCCAAAATTTGCGTTTACAAAATACAGAGAAGAGTCCATCATAATATCCGGTTCTTTCCGTAGGAAAGAAATACACGGATAAAAAAATCCAAGCATCTAAGCTTAAAACCTTCCCCCTATATTCCCAATATAGATATAAATATGGAAAATGCAAAAAGTATGAATATCGATAAGCATACACTCCAAGAATTCTAAAATCCTAAAAACGAAACTTTTTCTCATTATTCATTTTCTTTCCACGATGCCAACTTTTCTGTAGAATATTTCCACTTATTTCCTAGCTCTGCATGTATCAGTTACATCCACTCTCTCAGTTTGATAGATTCGCTATTTTTCTAAACATGTATGCATGAAACTAGCAAACAAATAAATTTCTATATTTGCTCGCTATTTTTTCGTTATTGAACTTTGGAAAAGGCATTTTTTTTCATGAGTCAACGAACCTGTTATGTGAGTTAGCAAATATTTTTTTCTTATTAAAATAATCGTTAGTGAAATCGCCTGCCATTCATTTAATACAAAATATTTATCGTCTAATTTTGCTTTTTTAATAGAATTAGCTTTGACTCATTGTATATTACAAATGCAGCAAAGAATGATAAAAAAAATTCAAACTTTTGGTTTAAAAAATGAATAGAGTTTTTTATGTTAATATTTCAGGTAAAAAATAACTTCAGAATCCATGAATGATCTGAATAGTTTCATTTCAAATTCTCCTTTCATGAGAATCTTGACAACAGTAAATCCATCCATGTTGCCAATTATATTTTGCGAAATACTTTTGAAAAATCATGATGCAGTGAATTTTGAAGTTAAAGAGATTTCGAAAATATACCAAATTAAATTAATCCAGTAATTTTCTAAAATAAGACTTCATTTTCAGTTATATATGCTGAATTAAATTTGATACGTTTTTTTATAAAATCTATTTTACCATTGATGCATTTTTAAGCATAACTTATTTTCGTATTTAGTAAAAACATGTAAATAAATAATATTAAAAAATTAAGTCCATTCCTAATAAAAATAAATTTTTTATTTTATTTTTAGTTAAAGATATAAATATTTATGAGTTCTTAGAATATCACTAAGATAATATGAAACTAAGCTCTTTTATAATGATTTTTATTGTTTAAAGAATATTACAGAAATCAGAACGAATTAATGGGAAAAAATTTTAAAAAAATTAAACTTTTTTTTGATTTTTGCATAAAAAATTCAATGAAATAAAATATATGCCTCTAATAAAAGCTGAAGCTCTATAAAAAAAGTGGAAAAAATATTTTTTTTTCTAAAAAGCAATTCATAGTTTCTATCAAGCAAAAATATTCTAATTCAGAAATTTATCTGATAATTTGTCTAGATGTATATCAGCGCTTTATTTGTAAATAGAATTTATAATAAGTTCCGATTCAAATTAAATTTGTTCTCAATTAGCAGCAAAGAACAAAGAAAGGCCTTATGAGGGTTTTACTCAGTCTTATTTTGTATAAAAAGAAATCTAAAATAACAACTAAGCACGAACGAGACTTTGTTTGAAATATTAAAAAGCAATTAGCTAATCGTAAAATAGTTGCATATCCCCTTCAGTATCTTTCAATGAAATTATCTAGCATTTAAACTCGTCAAATCAATACTCTTTAAATATTACTCCTCTATTTGAAATGTGTTGTTGTGTTGTGACTTACACCATTTTGCAAGATCACTGACTTGAAATGTGTTTATCCTGATAATTGTTTTAACACATCGAAAAACAAACTGGGTTGCAGATAAAATGCTTGAGAAGATGGATGTTATTTTTCGAAAAAAGGTTGGAGGCCTCAATAATGGAACTTATTTCTAATAATGTTTGCAACTGAATTTCCGTCTGTAATTAAAAATATCTTCTCTTTCTTTTGTTAATTTGTTTACTCAGAATTCTTTCTGCTTTGATTTGAGATTTTATCGCACAAGAATCAATGAAAAGATCCTAAAGAGCCAATCAAGTTTATTTCTAGTTTAAAGTTTAAAAAAATAGTTTTTATTAAATGGTACAAAAATAATAAAAAGTCATAAAAAATTAGTTCAATTTAAGATTACAATCCTATGAATTAAAAAAAACGAAACAGTGCTCATGCAGTTTCCTTATAGGGGGTTAACGAATGGCGCTAGGCCCGAACACCCAATCTTATGGTTAGTAGCCGAGTATCATACCGATCAAAAAGAAGGGACCCTTCGGCTCGGAGGATATTAATTGGCTTATATAGCAATCACCACACCCTGATAAGCAACAATGGTAAATAAAATCCCAGCTTTTGTAGTAAAACAATTGTTGAGTATTTAAATATGGACATTCAATACGGATAGGTTAAATTGTTTCTAAGTAATTAAATTTATTCTGGAGAAAGATTCTAATGTATTAAAGTATAAAAAACAGTCCAAAGGTTGTGGGAATATTTAAAGTACATAAGTTTGGATCATTTTGTTTATATCAATGGTTTTCTCCGAGTGATTTTTTTAAACAGATTTTAAAAAAATAAAAAAGTTCTTGCTTCTGTTTAAGTGTGTGTGTGTGTGTGGGAGGGGGGTTGGCGCTGTATAGGCAAGACCCTTCGACCTACAGCTACCAAATTTGGTATATGTATACCTTGGGGGCCGGGAATGTGCACCTCAGAGACATTTTTTGCGTCTTAATAAGGCTTTTATTAAGGATCTCACTATATTTTTTAAAACCTTCACATTTGCTCTCAAATGGTCAACAATTTTGTGGGCAGACTCAGTGGGCATGTGTTTGACATCCCTTCAGCATTCATTTAAAATTACTGTATATAATCTATGTTACTTGTTATGACACTGATTGGACAAAGAAACAACAATACGGATTTACTACAATATTATTATTTCCGACCTTTGTAATAATGCTTACTAGATATCCGTGAAAAACAACTCACAGTAATGAAGTACATTAACAAATATTGTGAATTTGCAGCTATTCATCTCTGATAAAAAAATATATATCATCCCATAGTATCTTCTTTAATTTTAAAAATAATAGTTTTCTCAATTCTAGTATATCTTCTCATTAGAATTAACTCATTTCATCCTTGATTTTTTGAGGCTCATATATCATCCGAAAATTATTTACATTCAGAGATCCCTCTTTTTAATGAGTCACGAAACTGGAAATGTGCGCAGAATTCACAAAAATGATAAAAGAAGAATTCTAGAAGCGAAGCAAATTGAAAGCAAACGTCTACGCACCCCTTCGCCGGATGCCACAATGGATGCGAGAACGCTTTCAGGCAGACGGTTTCCGAGTTTGATTAACACGCATAAAGATGGTGTGTGGGGAACTCTCTCTTTTTCTTTCTTACAAATTGCCGATTCTTTCTCTTTCTACCTCTTTTTGGAATGGGGAACAAAACTAGATAATCTCATGAAAAAGGATTTTCCTTCCAGAAAAATGTAATATTTTCTTGAAAGAGCGAGTCGTCAGTTTTATGGAGAGTTGAATAAGAGAAATTCGAATTAAGAAAGAGTTTATTTTCCGAAAAGTACAGTAAGTGGAGAAATATGTGCATCAAAAATGATTTAAAACAGAGTTTGCTTAAATTATAGATGGGTAGCAAAAATGAGGTTTATAATATATTTTTCCCTTTTCAAATCATATGCCAATAATAGTGAACAAAAAGTGTTTTAAAGCTCTTATTTAAATATGATGAGTTCATTGCTATTAATAATAAATTAATATGATAATCAAATTATTACAATAATGATCTAAATCATCTTATTGCCATTTAATTTATTGATTATGAAATATATTACTGGAAAAAAGACTTAAGAGATTTGTTTGAAAATTTATTAGTAATAGGAAAAATTATGCAGAGAAACGATGAATATCTTCGTAAAGAAAATTCTTAGAGTTTTCGGATGAATAAAAATTATTTTTCTGCTATAATGACTTTAAAAATCATACTGGAAAAACTAAAATCTTCACTAATTTTTAATTAATAATTTTTTTAAAAAATCTCCAAGGATGTAGATATAGATATGATACAGATACAAATGTATAGATGTAGATATAGATACATAAATATAGATCAGCCAAGTTTCTTTATTCTGGGTCAAATGCTCTAGCTTGTCAAGCTTCAACATATTTATAGATTCATTTTTATAGTAAATAAAGATTTTTATAATTCTTTGTTTTGGTTGTTTTATTTCAAAATCATAATTATTCACTTTATTATTTTATTTAGTCTTATTATTTGATGACATATTTTATTCAAAAATCAATCACCCTTAATTTGCGTAGCTCTGAATCTAGATGAAAATGTTTTGGAAAATGAACTGTAATTTACAAATGCTTAAAAGAAAATTTTGTGCTTTGAAATATAGCGTAATTCGCTGAAAAATAATTTGAAATCGGACAGCAAAAATTTAAACTGCAAAAAATACAGTGATTTCAACACAAATTGAAAAAAGGAGAAAATATTATATAAAATGGCTATACTGAATTTATTAGGGCAAATAACAGTGCTCTTAGAAGCAAAATAAGGAAATTACAAAAAAAAAGAACTTCAAAAAACGAAGGAGATAGATAAAAAAATCTAGGTAAAAATTGTATGTTCTGCCATAATAAAAACACACGAAGAAGTTCCATTGAGTTATCAATAAAATTGATGAAGACTTCTGGGATTCAAATGACGAAATTTAAGTGCATTGATAAAAGGTTCATCCTTAGTTTAAAAAATGTATTCCTCATTATTTTTTCAAGTTAAGCGGCAACTTGTGCAATGCGGCAAATAAACAAAATATTAAAAAATATTTTTAATGCACCCGGGAGTCTAAGAGTATAGAATATATTTCACAATTTCAATATATTTTTTAATTAACTATTTAATGTTAATTTCTATTTCTAATTGAAACATTTCTGTTTTAAATATTCTCTTTTTTCATTCGAAATGAGAAAATATAATTAATAAAGCAAACAAATATTTAAGACATTTTGCATCTCTGCATAAATTCATAATCCTGCTTTTCACATGTAGATTTATTTAAATCCAGAAATTACTTTTTCAAAAGTCAACTTATAATTCTATATATAAAAATATCTCTATAATATCTTTGCAACTTGAACTTAAATGTAAAATTCCATCTATCATTTCCTGTTATTGATCATTCTTCTGAAATGAATACAAAATTTTATGCAATATATTATCATGTCAGAACATGATGTTGTTTTGGGAATGAGGGTTTTGACGTCAACAAAAATCCGTAGGCGAAAATTAAAAATTTTAATATATGTCGAGCATCTTAAAAAAATCTGCTTTTAATAGCACGTTGCCATTGCATTTACAAAAGCTCTGATTAAAAACAATAAGTTAATTGCTACAGCAAATAAAACCTAGAAAAATATCGTTTTCAGCACGTGATTACATGAAATGAAATGAATAGAAAATGGGACATTTTTTGTAAACAATAAATGCGAGACAAAGTTTTTTTTATCGTTTGCAATACTAAAGCGAATCATTCAATGAAACAAGTGACATGAATATTATATAATTTAACTTGCACTAGCACGTGATGCTTGGCCGCTCAAGAAATGATGTTCTGACATGATGCATTGAAATATGCATAGCAGATTTCATTTTAATATTTATTCACATAATTTCATGAAACGAAGACATGTCATCATAATGTCTTTATTTCATATAATTTCAGGGTAATTAGTTTTAATGTAATGTTGACATTAGCTACATAAAATTAAATATAGTAAATAGCTTCTTTTATAAAGCTAAATATTAAAAAAAATTCGTAAATATGAATAATTTTTATATAATAGTGAATTAACATATTTTAACTAGATTCTTGCCTTATATAAATTTTAAGATAATATTCCTTAAAAAACCTTGTTGTTAGGTTTTACTGAAATTTTTATATAGTATCATTGTTTGGGAATGAAAAGGAATTCTATTTTTTCCAGTATTTTTAATTCTTCTTTAAGGATTAGAATTGCCATAATCCTTCCTTTGTAACAAAATATATTCTACTCAAATATCGGTTTAAAACTTCATTGTAGGTAAATTGAAATAAATCTATTAAAACCAAATTGACATTAAATTTCTATTACAGTAAATAAAAGAGAACTTTGTAGTATCAAATAAACATTTTTAAAAGGAAAATATTCTCTATTTTATTGAATGTATATCAAAATTGTAGAACCAATTATTTCTTCTTCTTAAAGAGGAGTTAAAATAATTTTACTGAGAATGTTATGCAGGTCATTTCTCGGCATAATCAAATAAACGCATGCAAGACCTTGGAAAGAGGAGAGGAAAACATCACAAAGCTATTGCCCCTTCGGGAAATAAATCTAGTATTTCGAAACAATATTTATACGCCAGTCTCTAATAATTCAATCTTCCAAAACTGTACTCGTCTAAATGTTACTAAATCCCCTTAAGATGTTCAGTTTTATAATTACATTAACGCCTGCAAAAGCAAGTAAATTACTTGAGACAGAAATATTTATTTCTTGAAGAGAGAAAGAACCTTGAATAATAAAATTTAGCTCGAATTATGCTCCAAATTTTTGGGTCTTCTTCTATTGCTTTATCCATTCTCTTGTTAATTATTCTTTGAACAATAAAGAATAAATCCAACCTTTTATTATTTCTACAAAGTGACTGAGGGAATTTTATTTATTCATAGATAAGGAGAAAAAAGATGCTTAATCATTTCCATGCTAGTTAGCTTTTTGAGTCCCTTGGTACAAATTGAGGTAACAATTACATCCTTATATTAAAACCAGAGCAACAAAAGCTTCAATTCAGAAGAAGTGCTCAGAATTTTTTGAGTATTTAAGGACTTTTTCTAAAACTTTATTATGACTTTTGGCAAATATATTGTGTGAAGAATATTACTTAACCAAGTGAAAACGATAATGGGGGTTGGACAAAGAGAAATAGTTTGAAATCATTCATTTTCAGCTACAAGGATCCATTTAAATGTTTTAGAATTGCTCTTATATACAACTTAATGATAAGAGTTTTCATGTGAGCATTCAAATTCATTGCTGATGAGGAGGTTTTATGATTAACAACTTACATCATATTCTTTACGATGATGATTTCAAATGATACGATTTGGACATCCTTAAGAATGGCATCATTTCTATCAAACTATGATATACGCAACGTGATGCATAGGATTTCGTTAGAAGATACTGAATCCTTTTTTCTGTAAGTATTTGCAGAATGTATCTGAATCTGAGCAACATAAAAAAGTAAAAAGAATTATCATATTTTATATAATTTAATTACAATGAAGAATTTTTAACTAATAAAAAGAATACTTAGGCTCAATTACTTCGGAATTTATCATCATTTGTCTGATACTTAAGACTAAATTTCCTGTTAAGAAAAAGAGAAAAGTATTTTTTTTTGTTTAAAGACCATCACTTATTGAAGAAATTTGAGCATCATGAAATTGAGAAATTCATGCTGTTCAAACTTCCATTCATGAAATTGAAGAAACATTTAACGACAACCGTTTTACCCACTTTAACTCTTACAAATTATTTAAGTTTTAATCGGCACTTTTATTACTTTTAAGTATTTTTAAGAGCTTAAAACTTTTACTTGTGACAAAAATAGGATCAAAAATATTTATGATCTACATTCTTTTGATTAATTCTAAGTTTCAAAAAACTTTATCCGCATTAATATAAAATTACTGTTTGGAAGAATAAGGAATAAATCGTCTGGCTATACGCTTATAATGAATCCTTATTTTTAACTGTTCTACAATTTAGCAGTTTAATCGTACTTTCATTAAAAATTATTTTATAATGATCACACCAAACATAGATTTTTTTCCAACTTTTTCCGGCTTATTAATCTTTACCAGCGACGAAATAAATGATGATTCCTTCGTATCGGACTAAATACAGGCTTAAGAATCCTTATATATTATATGAAAATGCAATCATGCTTTACTTCCCCCAAATTATAAATCCATGCTTATTCAATTTTTAAAAATTTTTAATATGATATCAAACGAAGCAATAACATATTTTAAATAATGGTTGATAACTTACAAACTATTTTTATAATATTTCCTTAGCAGCTTAATGCAAAAAGCACTTATTTCTGCTCATTATTTTTGCAGATACTGTCGAAAAAATATTAAATATATTAAAAGGAATGAATGGTCATATTATTATTAATGAGTGACACAAGAAATAGAAAGCGGATATTCAAAAGTAAAAAAAATCTTTTGCATCAGGTTGATTTATCGATATAAAAAATAGGCATTTAAAGTGTTTTCCATCATGCTGAACTACTTGTTGATATCGATCCAAAACCTATGCTGCTAAAGTAAAAGGTTTTTTATTGTAGTCTGAAAAAATACTAAGAAGAAATTCGATCTCATCTTACTAAAATTTTGAATTAAGAGGATTATTTCTCTTATTTGATTCCAAACTTTTTAAATTTCTGGGAAAAAATTATAAAATTGCTGCATTTTAATGAATTATAAGGTAATAAATATTTAAAAATCAATCTTCAAGTGCAGAAAAATGTTGGTTTTATTAACGAATATATTAAATAACTTGAAGATATTCCGTCATTTATTTTCTAATTAAATGCTACAATTTGTAACAAAATTCGTTATGAGAAGAAATTTAAATTGACACCAGACTTTATTAGGCATCTTTCTTCACTTTGAGTTATGATTTGATGTATGAGAATTCTGGGAATTAAACTTATTATACTATAAATAAACCAAACTCCTTTAAAAAATTTCATTAAATGATATATTATTTTCAAAAAGTCTCAAAATATTCCAGGAGACTAAAATATTTTATTATTATTATTATTCCTACCATTTTTTCCTTATTGCCAAATATAAATTTATTTAGAATCTGTGTATGATTTTATAATTCCACTTAAATGATAATTATTTAGAAATATTTTTAAGAACATTGATTGAATTTTATAAAAAGTTTATGTTTTTTGGAACAAAATTGATTTTTATCTATCTAAAAATAACTCGAGGGAAAATATAAAATGAATACCTTTTATTGCTCAACCAGAATGTATAATATCTTTTATATTTATTAAGCTTTTAGTCGAAATTATTTATAAAATATTTAATTTTTTTACTAGAAAAAATTTCTTATTATCTTTTAATAGAAATCTTTATTATCGATTTAATTCACAGAAACCTAGGACATTTCAAGGTATTTTAAATCTCATAACATTATCATTTTAATAAAAGTAACTTAAATATGTTTTTTCCCTTTAAGCCTATGAAATATTCATTTTATTAAACAATATATCGTATAACATTATTTTAAATGAACGTAATTATACATTTTGAAAAAAACTATAAAAAAAGATTAAAATGAAATCTGCTATGCATATTTCAATCTATCATGTCAGAACATCATTTCTTGAACGACCAAGCATCGCGTTCTCGTGCATGTTAAATTATATTTTTCATTCATTTTAATGGTTTCATTGAATGAGCCACTTTAGCATTGCAAACGATTCAAAAAAAACTTTTTCTAGGTTTTCAAAGATTCAAAATGACATTTTTCTAGGTTTTATTTGCCGTAGTCATTAACTTATTTTTTTAATCGGAGCTTTTGTAAATGCAATGATAACACGTTGTTAAAAGTTAATTTTTTGAGAGACTCGTGCAGATAATAACATTTTTATTTTTCGCATAAGGATTAAAAATTTTTGACGCCAAAAACCTCATCCCAAAAACAACATCATGCTCTGACATGATAATATAATTTCCTTTTCCGAACCATTTTTGTTTATTTCAAAAGTCACTGTCACCTTAAATAAGGTGCCATCACCAGAAATGCCTGCAATAATAAACGATAAAAGTAGGTAAAAAGGGAAAACCGAAACCCCCTCATCATCTTTGAAACTTTTTCTCATTCTTTGTGGAGGAATCACCGCTTGTTAAATGTTAATCCTATTACTAGAGCAGAAACACGAAAAAAAATCGGGTTTTATCGCCATTTTGATTAATTTTTATTCCGGCATATAACAGAGACACGAGAACATATAACAGGAGAATGGAAGAGAAAAGAAACGATGTGGCTGAAATTCGGTTATCTTCGGCTATTCATTACTTCTGTCGCCGGAGTATTGTCACTACGAGAGTTGACTTTCCATGCAAGAAAATTGGTAGTGAAAAAGAAAGTAAAAAATAAAATAGATAAAAAAAACCAATGAAGAATATTACCGCAAATTGTCGAAAGCTGGTAAGTTTGAATCAACTTATATGGAAAGATATTTCCTGCTACAGAACATTTATTCTAGATGCCTTCTTTCTGAAGATTCCGTTTTCACAAATTATCCTGTTGAGGTAAAACTTCATTCAAGGTACAAGGATAAGAAATATTTTAACTATGTTAGAAACATAAAGAATGAGATAACTATAAAGTAAGACTAGATTTGAAAAAAATATACGGCTTGAATTTTTTAAAAACAAAAATCAACAAATTGGTTAAAACTTTAATGCATAATGGTTGCATAGATATTTAAAATTCAGTAAAATATTAGAAAAATGAGAGGGAAACGGCTGAAATTTGAATATATATATATTTTAACATCTAACACAATTTCAAAAGTAAATTTTTAAAAAACCAGAATAATGGATGCGCCCTTTCTTGCCAACTCTTTAATTCTTTAATCGGCCACTTTCAATAGTAGTAGTATATTAAAATGTTTTTAAGGTTTTGATTGGCTTAAAAAACGTAATTTATTTTTGATAAATTTAATTTGGTTCATTAATTAATTTTGTTAATTATTAATTAAGCATCAAATCAAAACGGCATTTTTTGCGAGATAAGGAAATGAAGCATCTAAGTTTCTGTCTTAATGTAAAATGAATCATTATTTATCCCAATCTACGCAACTTCATTCGAAAATAAATAAATTTAGTGGGAAGTATACTTCTGATTCTAAGTGATACCCTTAAAAGAGTTAACAAAGGCATTTTTCACTTCTTTTTTCCATAAAATTGTGATTTTAGTCTAAACCACATATTCCTATCAATTGGAGCCCGATAGATATGAAATGTAGATTATCTAGCATGAATCTATCAGTCTATCCAGCTGAACCATCTTAGGTGATGTGCTAAGCTGTTAATACACAAATACTTTACATTTGGCTATATATTTTTAATATATTTTAACTGTTGGTAAAGATCAAAATTTAATATAAATCTGCAGTTGTTTTTACATTATCATGTATTGAATTTCATTAATTCAAGTTATATATCTATATATTATTTATATTAGCGAAAAAATAATAAAACAGTAAAGCAAAGAACATACCAATTGCAAGCAAAACTCTAAGTTTTACTTGAATTTGGAAATATAATTTATTGTCTTTTATTTTTGTGATACTGGTTTATCTTTAAAACCCCAGTTTCTGTGGATTTTTTGGTCACGAGGGGTCAATATTTTTGGACAAAACCCAGACCCCTCACAGAAAAAATCTCTAGTTTAAATTCCTTCCTGAGCATGACCCTTGAGACCTTTTTGCATTCAACTTATGATTTTTTTTTCTAATTTGGTTAAGTTTATTTATGTTTTAGTGGTAGCAGCATCAGCGCTCTTTGAATACAAAACGTCTTTTATTAGTTTGGTTCAGAAGAATTTATTTTTAATTGAATTTCAAAATGATAGAGCTTTGATTAATTCCTTAAATGCATACGGGTCTGACGCATGAATATTGGCCAAAATTACAAATTAGTATTTTTATGTGATTAGAACTCTTTCTCTTCTGACAAGATAAATTAAAAACTATGATGCATTTAGTTTAGAAAATCTTAGTAAATTATCCAATAAATAAGAAAATGGTGTTTCACTGATTATTGACTACATTTTCTATTGGCACACTAAATATCAGTCAGTAATATTCATTGTTGAATTTGAACTAGAAGATAATTTTTTCTACAGGCCCTATTTCCTGCTTTTTTCAGAAATTTTTTTTCTTTCAATTAGTTATTTATTGAAAGTAATTCATTGAATTAATTTCATAAATCTTTTATTCATCATCATTCATCATAATTATACTTATTTATGTTCATTATGATGATTATAATTATTAATCATTTATTCATTCATCATAATTCATTTATTGAAATTTATATTCGATGTGATATCATTAAATAATATCATAATGAATAGATAGAAATAAGTGTGTAGAACCATTTACAAGCGCTTGTTTAGAATTTCTCTCCGTGTTTGGCAACAAAATAAACTTTTTTTCATGAATCTCAGTACCTTCATTTATACTTTATGGAATAAATGAGCAGTATGAATTTTGTACATCAGATTTGGCAGAAAAAAATTCCGTAATTTCATGACATTTTCTTTATGTTTTAAACTCAGAAATGAAAAATAGTGAAATAATATTGACAGTATCAGATTACTTTCATTCAACACTACTAGATCGAGATAAATGTAAAAACATGTTATTTAGTAATCTATTTTTGTAATCGGTATTAGACTTTCTACCGCCTTGTATTATTTTGTAATATAAAGTTTCAAAATTTCTCGTTTTGTGCTTTTAACATCAAACATTTTAGATGAAAGACCGGCAAGCGAATACCGTGCAATCTTGAATAGTGATCCTATTTTTTTCGATATTGAATGAATCTATATCGAAATTTTAGATAATTTTGGTAGCCTTAATTATTTAGAGTGTAATAATAGATTGAATATTTATCAGATTATATTAATGCATCAAATATTTGAGATAATTTCAACTTAGAATCAACAACTCCGAACCTAAGTGTACTACTTAATGTTGCTCGACACACATATACAATGAATCTTGGTTGAAAATCGTTATAAATTCGCTATTGCCAAATTCAATTATAGCATTTCCTTAAACTATATACACAATGAGTTCTTTATGAGAAGATAACGTTTGGAGGCATTTATAATCGTATAATGATGATCATATATAGCTCTGAATATGATTATATATATATCGGCGATAAACCATAACCCTGAGGCTACTATACTAAATCACACGATATTAAACATTAGGTACAATTGTATTGAAAACGTTTTATTTTAAAAGTCTAAGAGGTACTATTCATCAATAAACTGTACATTTTTACAATGGTATTTTTTAGATTTTATACACTTTGTAAAGAATCAATTATTGTTATAAAGGTTCAAGGTAAGCAGATTTTATCAGAAAAAAAATGTTCTTAAAAGAATATTTACGTATATTTTTAATGCATTCACAAAATTTATAATTCCATTATTTCAAGGAAAAATAAAAAAGGAAAAAAATTCGTACGATCTTCATGACAATTTAATATACTTCTGTTGTTGTTATTAGTGGCATTAGTAGTCAAGAATCGCCGATGTCTCAGCGAGTTTTAAGCCGAAAGGAGCGTCTCTTACTTTAAAGTTGCGCCGACTAGTGCCAAGAGTACGATTTAGTTATTCTCTCATAACAGCCTCTTATTAAAGAGAGGCACATTCATACACCTTACAGATAGAACACAGAAAAACAGCCATACCCAAACCGAGACTCGAACCCGGGACGCCCAGGAAGACTGGCTACCCCTACGCCAGGAAGCCGGCAATATACTTCTACCTGGCTCTAACATTTTGTTTTCAAAACAAATTGTATATATGAAATTTAAGAATAGGTCGCTGGAAGTCAAAGATACTCAAAGTGTTAAACAAAGCACAAAATATTAACAATACCCTTTGGAAAACGACACCTTTATTTAAAAAAATCACATAAACATGAATTGACAAAAAAAAACAGCTGCTTTTATATTACTTCTGGTTTTTCCTTGTTTTCATTTTACTCTTAACAGTCTCGGCAAATTCTTTTATCTTCTTTTAATTTTTCTCTTCGGACATCTGCTGAGTGAAAACAAAACGACTGCAACGCAATCAAAACGTAATTTCCCAGCATGTAAATGAGGACGAAAACTGCAGACTCTCCAATTCACGCGTCTTCTGTTTCCTTCTCGCTCTTGCACTCCAATTCGATTGTTTTTCCCCTTCTTCCACTGTGCGTCAAATATTTAAATGCGTTTTCTGGAAATGAATCAGCAAGCAGCCGAGGGAACGCTCGAATTATTAATATCGAAAGACCCCCTTTCCACGCTTTTGAAACAGTAAACGATGCAGCCTAGTTCCGTCCATCACTTAAAATGTATTTAAAGTTGAGCCTTGACAAAGGAATTAATTTGGAATTTATTCAAAGGGGACACTTTTTCAGCTGAAAATTACTTACAAAAAGGGTATTAATGTGTAAAATATCTTAAAGTAGTCTTTTTGAAGTTGGAGATTTTCCATTTCTTAAGTCAGGTGGCAAAAATATTTAAATATTTTGTTTAATTCTTTTTTCGATGTTGCTTCAAATGGCAGCATGATCTGCGTCATTTTAGTTATAAATTTTAAATTAGAAACTACATTACATAAAGCGAAATTTAAATTCCAAGCCTTCATTGAAGGCTAAATAATTTTAATATTTTTCCTTGTGTACATATTTTGCCTACTTTAGAGTAAAATGTGAAAATGTTTTTTTTTTCCCTGAATGTAAATGAATGTTTTGCTTTTTATTCTCTCAAATAACTAGTATAGAAAAAGTGTAGTAACCATCAAAAAATTCAAGCCCGAGATTATGGTGAATCTCCAAATTTTAGAGAGAAATATGTCTGTCCCTCTATCTGTCTGTGACGAAGATGAAATAGTTAATTGAAATTAGGTACACATGTTTACACCATATAAGAAAATTTCTATCAATCTTTGAGTAAAATTGATACATAGGATACTCGCCTGTCCGGACGTTCGAACATAAGTTGATACGATATTGACAAATCCAAGTAAGCCATATATATAAAATTCAGAAAACATACTTAATTTTTATTGCCACCTGTCAACAGATATATACACCTGTCGATTTATGAGCAAAATTTAACTATGGTTTGACTGATATAGCATAATACCAAAAGTTTCTCTCTACGCTGCCAAATGGAACAGAGCGAATGTCCTTTTCTTCACTGGACACGGCCAGATTCCATCTAGACAACTCTCCTTCCTGTAACTGTGGGGAAATATCACCTCCAATTCACTATGCCCCAGAATGCCTACTCACTCTCTCATGGCACATGAGAAAGCCAGAAAGAAGTCTCGAAGAAGAATGGTACAGGAGAGTTGCAACAAACACCCTTTCACGCTGCAAAATATACTCCATAGTAAACCATATTCATAAATACCAAGGCATCTTCAAGACCTACAATAATTGATACCAGAATTCCCCTTGTGAAAATGAACCAAAATTATAATTTAAAAAGTCCCTCAAAAGTGCAGATATCATGATGGAAATCTAGGCCCCAGGGCCCAGATGGACGCTACGTATTTCTGACTCTATAGTGATTGTTTGTTTGTCATACATATGCTCACAATTAATTTTGTCAATTTTCCCCCCTTTTCAGTTGGTAATCTAATTCCCATGTAAGTTCAACCCATAACCGCCAGTTGTTTCAGTATTCTTGTCCCCTCTATCCAGCTATAACTTCAGCAAAAAATTGGACAGCTTCGTGTAAGATTTGACACCGATGGCATTCTCTCTAGAAATCCCTGGATGGATTATTCCCTTTAAAAAAATTTCCCTTTTTTTTCTTTTTCCTCTCATTTTGTGCTCATCCAACTGGTTAGATAATTTAGCGTTATAGGCACCGGGGGCACAGGATGGCGTTTTGTAAGTTGTGGGTTGACTGTCAATCCTCATTTTCTGAAATATATGAATTTTATAAGTCGAAAGCTCAGTGATTTAAATTCATCAAATTTGAAGTGGAATTTTAGGACAGCAAGTGCAGTTTTATGTAAAATTTTTATTCATTCGGTTTTTAAAAAATGTGTTTAAAACGCAAATTCAATTTTTAGATGCTATTAACAGAATTCCAGAGATTCTTTGTCCAATAAATCGCCAAGGATGACGTCATAAATTCAATAAAAATGCTAAATTCATGCTTAAAAATAAATGTTTCGTAACTATCGTAAACTGTTGCCATGTAAAGCGTTCTTGGGCTGTATACTAGAAAGTTTTGGAAAGACCACTCCCTCCTGGAATATTTTAATTAATTAGCGGAGTGTGAAATAAACAAACCAAAGAGGTTCACTTGTTGATTTTTGTAGATATTTCCTTTTGTGAATGAATATTCCTCAAAAATGGAAAGCCTCTGTGGCTGGAGTTTATGTGCTTTTTTGGAGGTCACGTGCTTTCATATAAAAGAAGCAATGACGAAATCGTATAGTTATTGTACTTGAGAAAATCTATCACAGCGTTTCGCCATGAAATATGTACAATGAAGTCACATTTTAAACTTTTCCTCTTTTAAGTATTGGATATAATGGAGCAAATTGATCATTGATCAGTTTAGGGATCATTGATGAGCGTTTTCTTTGAGGAGTATACATCGTTTATGAGTGTATATCATTGATGGGTGTGTATCATTTATGAGTATATATTATTGATAAATGTATATTATTGATGAATATATATTATTTATGATTGTATATTTTTGAAGAGTATTTCATTTATGAATATATATCTTTGAAGAGTGTTTCATTTATGAATATATATCTTTAAAGAGTGATTTATTCATGAATGTATATTATTGATGAGCATTATCTTTGAAGATTATATATCATTGATGAGTGTAAATCATTGATGTGTCTATATCATTCCTGAGTGTAAAATTCATTGATGTGTCTATATCATTCCTGAGTGTAAAATTCATTGATGTATCTATATCATTGATTAGTGTAAAGATCCTTGATTAGTGTAAAGATCATTGATTAATGTAAAGATCCTTGATTAGTGTAAAAATCATTGATTAATGTAAAGATCCTTGATTAGTGTAAAGATAATTGATTAATGTAAAGATCCTTGATTAGTGTAAAGATCATTATTAATGTAAGGATCCTTGATTAGTGTAAAGATCCTTGATTAGTGTAAAGATCATTGATTAATGTAAAGATCCTTGATTAGCGTAACGATCATTGATTCATGTAAAGATCCTTTATTAGTGTAAAGATCATAGATGTATCTATATTATTGATTAATGTAAAGATCATTGATGTATCTATATTATTGATTAATGTAAAGATCCTTGATTAGTGTAAAGATCATAGATGTATCTATATTATTGATTAATGTAAAGATCATTGATGTATCTATATTATTGATTAATGTAAAGATCCTTGATTAGTGTAAAAATCATTGATGTATCTATATCATTGATTGATGTAAAGATCCTTGTTTAGTGTAAAGATCATTGATGTATCCATATCATTGATTAATGTAAAGATCATTAATTAGTGTAAAGATCATTGATAAATGTAATCATTGATTAGTGTAAAGATCATTGATTAATGTAAAGATCATTGATTAGTGTAAAGATCATAGATGAGTGTTATTTTTGAGGAGTATATATATCATTTATGAGTGTTAGATTCATTGATGTGTGTATATCATTGATTAATATAAAGATCATTAAACATTTAAAATAACGCAGAACAGAAAAATCATAGATAAGTGTTCGTATCAAATGATGTATCAAAGAAAAACTTTCCAACACAATAAAATTGGTAGCATTTGAACGAGACGCGCGTTTTTATTATATATGCATATATTAGCAGGGAATCCATTATAGTCCTCCCATCTCATTTTATTTTCAAAATAACGATAACTATAGTCACAAACTTAGTATCTGTCAAAATCACAATGAACATCATATCTGATCGATAAATGGTGGAATTAACATTTCTGTTTCTAAAGATGTATAGGATAAGAAAAAAATTCATTTAATATATTGTTAATCCTCTTAGATATAGTACGAAAAGATTCTTAAACAGCAATAATGCTAAGAACTACATAAGTTTCTGCCTCCTTTTTCCTTTACGCCTGTGCATTTGTATTTCATTTCTTGTTTGTTTTTTGTTTTTTGTAACTGGTGATGTTTTTTGTGTTTTTACAAATATTTTCTCCTTTGCTTATATATTATTATTGCCATGCCTGTTGATTAAAAATATAAAATGCTTACATTGTCTTTTGCTTTCCTTTGCCATTGATAAAAATCCATTTTAATATGAACATAAATATTAATATAAATGATTGTGGATTGATCGTAAGCGATTTTATATTGATATAAATATTGTTACAAGCGGGCGAACGCCGTGGAGGCTCGTGGAAGGAGAAGGCGTTGGCGATGGCTGTTGAATAGCTTGGCACTTGATTTGGCAAAAAGAATAGTCTGTTAGCCGCTGGATCGTTCATGAAGCTTCGCGTGTTTCCGCGCTCTCGCTCGCTCGGCTATATAAGGGAAGGGTTGTCGCAATCTGACAGAATTCCTCTCGAAGGAGTAGTGACTCGTATGAGCTTATTATTTTTCTCGCTTGTTATTAGTGAGCTGTGCTTACGTTTTCTGTGAACGTTTTATAATTGAGCTCACTGTGATTTACTGTTTGCTGTGCTATACGATATCTGTTTTGCAGTCTGTGTTTATTGAGAGTAGGTCTTGTATTTATGCTGTTAGTGACTGTTAACTTCTGGATTGTTTTTATCTGAAGTTTTCCCTTATCAAGTCATTCTGTAAATACCTATAAATAGCTGTAAATAAATTTGTCTGTGCTGTCCTCAAGTAAAGTCCATTCAATCCAAATCCGCTACACTAAAAACTGAACAGTATATTGGACAGATATAATGAGTTCAAAAAATCTATTAAATTTAAATGAAATACAACAAATAAAAAATAAAACAAAATTCAATTAGGTATTCTTCAAATGAGAATTTATATAAATATGATTCATTTTCCTCGCCTTTTCTATATACAAGAAAGAAAAATTATTCATCAGCAGCAGCGACCTTCTCATTTGACAACAGCAATCAAAATAGAAACATTCTCGAAAGCCTTATTTGGATCTTTTCCTTCCTACAATATTCACGAATGTGCCAAAATATCAAAAAGCAATCGGGCTCCCAGGTAACAAATGCAGAATTGCAGATGCAAGTTTCTATAAGATTGACTTCAACAAATAACTAGACGTGCAAAAGCAATTCCCGTTTAAATGGAAGCTTCTTCTCCGAAAGACGTTCGTCCTTATAATTGCATTAACACATGGAAACTCGAAGATGGTTGCCAATAAAACACTTGTGATAAGAAGATTTATTCTTAGAAGAAGATAAGAGTTTGAAATAATGGAATTTAGCTCAAATTAGATGCGAATTTTTCTAATGCAGCTGAGATCTTGTTTTTATTTCTGTTTTCAGGAGCAGAAAAAAGCAGAATTAAAAAATTGCAAACTAGGAGTTTAGGGAAGTTAAATATAGAAGGATTTTAAATTTTATTGTTTGTGAAAAGTTTTGAGTATTGCTTTAAATACTTAAGAGAAATAATAGAAAAGGAATTTCAAAAAAATATGGCGTTTTGTTTTCTTCAAAAGACTTATTATTTTTTTAGAAATGTAGGCTTATCCGGCAAATATATTTTAATAAAATAATCTCAAATTTACGTTTTTCACAGTTGGTAAACATTATTATAGTCTTCTGTACTAAAAAAGTTTTAAGTTAAATGTGTATCTCAGTAGTATCTTGTTTATAATAAAAAATTAATAAAGAAAATTACATAGTATCTATGAGTTTGATTCATGCATTTTATTAATAAAAATCCGAAACTTATCATGATATTTTTTCTAATATTATTTGAACAATAATTCAGTTAAAAAATCATATTTTATATTGTAATATATATTCTAATTTAAATATAGAATCAAAATTAGAAACAATGATATTAGGTTCAAAATTTTAAACAACAACTTTTACGGTAAACAAATAAAAACTGTTTTATTTTTTTCATATATTATTCAACTTTTTATTATAGTTGAATAGAATATATGTTTTATTAATTTTATTCAAATGAATATTTTATTTATTATTTAAACCTAAGTTTCATAATTTTTGTATCATTCAAAGAAGGTAATTAACCCGACTCTCTAATCGTCAGATATTTTCAACCATTTAAGCTGAACTACAGATTAAATGGTGTTGTAACCATTGTGTATTAGTTAGTATTAGTTGTAACCAGTGTGTATTATGGAATATTAGCAATATTCCATAAATAATATATCTCCCCTGACCACCACAATATTTCTTCAATTTTATGTATTGCTATTCCACACAGATGACTCAATTCCCATATCCTACAGAGAGTTGTTTTTCTCGTTTTCCACTTTACAACGGAAGGAAGGGTGCAGTAGCTTCTGAGGTTATGGATTCTTGAGCACCCGGGGGCAGAAATCTAACTTCTAGCTTCGGATTCGTCAGAAACCCTTTTTACGGGGCGTACATCATTCATGCATTTTCATTCATTCTTGCAGTGATCGTAATTTAGATCTAGAACAGAGAACGATCACCTCTGACCCAGTACCTGCACTGGGATTACTCTAGACATGAAGGACATTGCGGCCACGACAGATTTAACGCGTGCCAGCCACTACACACACATAGCCGTTTCATGTCCCTGTAACTATAAGCAGCTGGTTATTTAAACATTGTAATGAGCATCTTAGGCTGGCGGGTTCGAACTCGCAGCCCAAAGGATGCAAATCCAACGCCCTACCAACCATAGTATCCTGGCCTTCTCCTGAGAGTATTCTATAATAATGACCCACGCTCCAATAGTAATTAGCTACTTTTTTATATGTATGCTTTTGAAATGTTGGAGAAAATGTATTATTCCGGAATATAATTTTTTTTTACTTTTGGGGTCCTTTGTTCATGTATATATTTTGGTTTGAAACAATTTATAAATCATAACTCATGCAAAAACGCTAATTCAACAATTTTTGTTGAATAACATTAACATATTAATAGCATTCTGCTTTTGAGTAACCAATTATTGATCCTAAACACACAAATCAAGAATTTAACTGAAAACTGATTCAGATAATTTTGCTTTAATCAGACTTCAGCATCTGTTGCCAGCATATTCTGTGGTTAGTTATTGTGTATTAAGATAAAAATAGATTTCTTATTAATTGAATGCAGGAAAATCTCAATTTTGTGTTATATCTTCTTTACTTTCCTTGAATATTTAAAATTTTATTGAACAAGTGATACACCTAGTATTTTATTTTCCTTAGAATTGACGAAAATAGGATTAAAAAATCAAATAAAATAAAAATGGGTGAAATCGGCTCAATAAGTATGTAGGGGCACATTCTTTCTATTGATTTGAAATATTCCGTAGTTCAATATAGGAATTTTAAAAATGAATTTAGTAATGTTTATTAAATAAGTGCTTTATATATTCCTATATTAAATTGTTGCAGGTTTGATAACCTTAAGCAAGACAAAATGTTTTAAATATTTAATAAAATTTAAGATGGGAATTAAAATTTTAATTTCTATCAGATATATTTTGAAAGGAGAAGATTTGAAATAATGAATTAAAAAATGCAATATTACTCGCTTGTATTTCTCAATCCATACTCTATCTGAAGCAATTATCCATTAAAGCAATTATCCATTATCAGTTCTAATCATGAAATATAACATTTTCTTTCTGAGAGTGAAAAAAAACCCAAAATAAAGTATTATTTACATTATGAGTATGCATAGAAATATATCAACCACAAGGGTGTCATTTTCTAGCTGAAATTCTATTCCATCTAGAAGTAAAGTTTGATAAAAATATATTCAAACAACGGAATTTGCTCTCTCCAGACGAAAAAGGCTACAAAAGGAAAAACCAAACAAGAAAAATAATATGCGGCATGCAAGACGTTTTTCTGTAACACACTTCCAGACTGGAAAATACTTTGTAACTCTATCTATAACTGATGCATTGAAATGTGATGCTAAGTAACTGTAACTTCCACCTCCAGCTTCTGAAGAAGGAGGTTAGACCAGAAGATCTTCTGGGACACAGCAGAGATGATCATTGTAAGCCCCACGAGTGATATTGAAATTGCTAAAATATTTCACTGGAAATATTTATTTTGACGATAAAGTGCTTTAGATTTAAGCAGTATTGTGGAAGAGAGAAATAACTTTCATATTTGCTTTAGTTTCATAGGAAATATATTTTATTCATAAACCACCCTTATGTAGTAATTTTTGATGATTTAAATTATCAAAATGTGTAATGTGTCAAATATCTAATTTAAAACTCAGCTGGACTTCACTTATTTGTTAAATATAGAATTAAAATTAAAAAAATTATAATGTTATGAAAATTCTATTTAAATTAATACATATTCAGCGTGTTACAAAATAAGTCATCAAATTTCTAAATGCTTTCAATTTATGAGAATAAATTATGTTTTTGCGTGCTGATGGGGAGAAGATGTAATATATGTTATTTCCTATATTTCTCTTTGTCCGACTTCCGGATTTTTCATTCCTAAATTAAAGATGGTAAGTGTGTGTGTGGGGGGGGGGGGTTACCAGCACCAAATGGCGATCAATTTGAAGATATACCTATTGTTATTATTGTTATTTATAACGGCACTTTTTAATATTTATTTATCTATAGTAAAAATGTTTCAATGTCTCTAATAAAAAATGTCTTAATAATTGTATCACATATTAATACAAAACTGACAAAAGTCAAAATATTTTACTTTGAGAAAATTTTGTTGTATTATTAAAATGCGTAATTTTATAAAATGATCAAAAACTTTATTTCAGCACACAAAAAATCATTTTTAAATAATGTTTAATCTCTCTTTTTACTTGAAGAAAATGTTCCATATAGAACTTTCCCTAGTTTTGTATATGACTTCATTAAGAAAAGCACGGGTGCGTATTTTGAAAAAAAATTCTTTTGTATTATTTCTTCAAATTATAGTGTTTTAAAATATCAGTAATACATTAAATCTCAATCAAGAACAAGATTTCTATAAACCATTTTTAAAATTTTCATTTAAGTATTCAGTAAATGATAAAATCCTAAAAAAGTAGTCAGCATTCAATATAATAAAAATATAATCAATAATCAATTTTAAAAAAGACAATCTGAGAAATGTTATTAATAATCAATAAAAACATGAAAGCGAGATCATAAATAATCTTAACGAAAGTAATCAATAAAAACATAAAAATATAATCTTAAAGAAAGTAATCAATAAAATCCTAAAAATATAAATTTTAAGAAAGTAATCAATAAAGCTATAAAAATATAATCCTAAGGAGAGTAATCAATAAAATCATAAAAATTTAAACAACAAAATCATAAAAAGATAGCTATAAAAAAAGGAGTAAATAAATTTAAAAATATATATTTCAGACAATTAAGTTTGCAAGTAAGATTGGTTTAATTGATTCATTGGTTAAAACTGGCATAAATTCTTAATTCACGTCTTAATTCACATTAAATATGCGAATTCGTAATATATATATATAGCTAAACGTATAACAATAACAAGTATATTGTTTCAATAAGCTTTAAAATCCAGATAATTATGATGGCTTTAAACCATTCATTTCCTTATATTATTTATATCAATCAATAGCAATCCTAAAAATGCAAACTTTTGTTCTAATATCATTAATTTAAAACTATTTATTATACTTCGATTTAAAAGCAAAAGTAATGCTCAAAAATGTTTGCCTTCGTAAATCAAAAACCTCCCAGGAAGCATTCATCAGTAACAGAAAAGATGAAGAAAATAGTAAAAATTCCAAAAAACAAACACTCCAAAATTCTAAAACCCTCAAAACGGAAAATTTTCTCATCCTACTTTTCCTTCAAATTCTTAGGAAAACCTATTCGAACTTTTTCGTAAACTTTGTGTATATATGTTGCCTTCAGCCACTGAAATGGACATTTTCTCTGTTTTTATAAGTATATCCATAGAAATAAATAAATATCTGTATTTACCAGCATTTTTTGGCGATTTCCAGCATTCATATACACACACGCAAAGCTGGGGAACTGTTATTCGGATGAATATTTTTTTGCCAAGTAAGCGGTCGTCGTATTGCCTGTTATATTTTGCAGTGAATAAACTTGTCTTCTGAATATTCCTTTCCTAGAGAGTTGGCTGTGATTATGTGCCCTCTAGTGTGAATAAAACAAAAAAATGGTATAAAAACAAAAACTTCAGCATTTTTGCTTTATCGGCCCGACACAGGTTTGGGAGTGACAACAGAATCCGTCACAGCAAATATTATTCATTCGAATTCTGCTTTCATCAGCATCTAGACGGGAGAAAATGCATTATTGTTGTTGCTACTCAAATTATTTAAAAGAATCTTAGAATCGATGGTTATTTATTAAATTGATTCTCAATGTATAAAAGCACTTTTTTAAACCGTTACTACTATTTTTTGTGTAATTTAAATTATAAAAGTGCATCAAATTTAGAACATGCTTTTAATATATATTGCCATAAATATGCTTTAACCTCTCTATTTACACCCTTCCAAAAGGTTCTGCTAAAATATGTATATTGAATGCTATGGTAAATGATGTGTTTCATGTATTGATTTAACTTTTTCTTTATAAGTGTTTTTAATATTGTTACGGATGTCTTCAGTTGGTATATAATAAAAGAACTTTAACTCAATTTAAAATATGAAACAAAGTCTTAATTTTTAAGAAAGCAGGAAGCACAAGAAGGAAAAGAAAGCTAAATCTCAAAGCATTTGTAAAATCTCGCAGACACAAGATAACAGGACACAAAACAATTCAGCATGAAACCTGGTAGCTCAAAATTCAATTAGAGAACTTGCTCTGCGAAAATATTCCTACAAATGGATTGTTCTTCGCCTTTTGCTTTAGTTTATTATTATCTCGCAAAATAGCACGAAACTTTGTGAAGGTTCAGCAAATCTTGGTTTCTAATAAATATTATCATGATTCTTATATTTTCCGGAACTGATGTCGCTTTCATTAACAATCATTAAAAGCCTCTGTAATTGTCTCTTTTTTATCGATACTACCAACACTACATAGATACAATATTACAGATTCATAAAAGTGACGTTATATGTTATAAGATCACATACAAAATTTCATTGATTTTATTAAGTTAATATGGGAATTATTGCATGTATATGCCAGTAATTATACAGAAATACGAATCGTCAAACTTTTGGCATATTTGGTGGAAATCTTGATAATAATCTAAATATTAGATTTCAAACATTTGTCCCAAATTTTATTTTTCAATCTCTTCACGTTTGGAAGATATTTGCTCGAGCAGTCATACTTCCTGTGAATGGGTTTTACCTTATACATTTTTAATTAAAATATTTATTTAAATTAAATTAAATATAAAAATACTAATATATAGAAAACTGCAAATTTGATCTAAAGTCTATATGCCAACTTCATTTTTTTTTAATTCAAAAATCGTTTTTAAGCTATATTTACAGACATAGCACTAATATTGTGCATTTCAAAAACGAGCAGATGTAAAACATTAATATTCGTTAAAAAATGAAAATTTCAAGTTTTGTGACGATTACGATGGCATCAATATACTTCATAATCGAGAAGGCGAAAATCAATAACAAAATTCTTTTTTAACGAGCTAAAATAAAATGAAAGTTTGTAAAACGAAACACTTACTTTATTATCATGCGCCTTTCGACTTTATTAACATATATTCTATTTCCTTTATTTCTTGAGAGGATTAACTGGAAAATGGAATTCCGATTTATAATACCAAAATAATTACTTCGGAAATCTCGGTATTCTTTTTGAAAAATATTCATTACGGACTAAAATTGTGATGCATTTAATTCTGAAATGCGTCTTAATTAATTCACACAAGAATCTTAGAGAAACAAAATTAAATAACAAAGAACGAAATAAACAAATATTATAAATGCATGAATTGGAAAGTGTGGAAAATTTGTAATAATATATCGCAAGTTTAAGATTGAAAGAGTTGATAATATTATTACGAAAAACTTGGAAAATTCATTTATCTCCATCAAATTAATAGATAAATAGTTTTGATTAATAAATAATTGCAATTTTGTCCCTATAATTTGGATAGAAGCAATTCATTAAGAATATTAAATTAATTTTGCCGGCATGCCAGTCTTTAATTTCTCATGGAAATGAAATGAACTGACTAAAAACCATTGCAACTTGAAATGAAATTAGCTTATGTTATAAGAAGATACTAAATATGTTTGTTTTTACTCTGTTTTTTTTTTTTTGCTCTTCAAATTTTGATTTAATTTCGTAATTCATTGTTTATAATGATGTTTATATATTTGCTTCACTTTTTAGTTTAATCTTTGACGCTCGTATGAAAATTTCTTTAAGATTTCCTTAAGAATGCACTTCCATTGATTTTTTGCTACATTGTATAATAAGTCATGTAATTCTTGTAAATATCCTTATAAAAGTCATATAATTTTCCTTGCAATTATTCTTAAATGAATCATGTAATTAGTCTTAAAGATGTCATAAAATCCATTTACATAGTCATATACCTAGTCATACAGATGTTATATAATCCTTTTTACAAAGTCATATAATTAGTCATACAGATTTCACATAATTAGTCATACAGATGTCATATAATTAGTCATACAGATGTCACATAATCAGTCATTCAAATGTCACTTAATTAGTTATACAGATGTCACATGATTAGTCATAGAGATGTCATATAATCCTTTTACTAAGTCATTTAATTATTCATACATAAACGTCATATAATTCTTCTTGCAAACATTTTCAATTAGAGAATGAATTACATAAAATTATTACCAGAAGAAAAATATTATATCAATTAATGTATTTTTACTTTTGAGATTTTTTTAAAATTATATTCATTTAGCACTGAACCAAACTGCTGTTATCTTTCATAATTTTCTTTAAATAAGAATTGCCAATAAGAATCATTCTAAAAAATAAAGCAACAAAGGCTTTTATTCGATTTTAATACTATGTTCGATTTTGAAATTGTATAAGAATTTATTTCCTACGAAGAAATGTTTTCTCTCTTAGCATATAGAATTTCAATATAAAAAAAAGGTTACGATTTGTAAAAGATTCAATTTTCGGAATTGAAAGTATATTACAGTTTGCAACCGTATCAATAATCAAAAGAAATCAGAATCTTGCAACAAAGAAACTGCAATTTCAACTCCAAATTTCTGAACAAAGGTGGGCGTTTGACAAAGTAGAAATTTGAGACAAAACAGAAATTGTTATGTGTATCTCGAGAGAGAGTAGTATTTGAATAATATCCTTTTTTCGTGATGAGAAAGTATTTATTAAGAACATGTAATTATTTTTGAAAAGCTATCTAAATGTCTCAGACGAATTTAGTATTTATACCAGAATCTTTATGTCATCTGTATTTGAAATCAGTGGGAAAGCTGTTATAAAGAGGATACGTTGAAGATTACAAATACAAAATATGCAACAAATCTTTCAAAATCTGAGCAGAAAATCTATACCTCTGAACTTATTGCAAACAACATTGATTCAAGATAGCTGGTCTTGTCTAATATATTTATTTTCAGAGCATAGTTATATTTTAAATCATATTAAAATTGATAATGTTTGTTCTTATGAATTTATTAATCGAACTTCATTTTTAACCAACGTAAAGTTTTTAAAAAGTTACTTTATAAAGTATATCAACTTTATTTTCGTACAATCATTCCCAAATTTTTAATAAATTTTAGTTCGAGTTTTTGATTAACACATTATTCACTCTGTAGTTTAGGATTATTTTTTAAATGCTAACACAGACGAACAAAATCTGAAAGATCATCATATTTCAAAGTTCATTTTTTCAAATAAAAGTCCGAATTTCATAATATTTAAAAAATAATAATAAGGAGAACCTTATCTTTAGCATAACATATTGATTGAAATAACATAAAAATCACAAAAAATTTTGATTTTGAATATGCTTATTAGAAAAATAAAATCTGTAATCCAAATAACACGAGTATTTTTTTAATGTTTTTCGTCATTTAGCATAATGTTTACTTCAGATAAATAGTCATATGAAATTACATTAATATAAGTACATTTAAAGTATAAATATCTTTTACAATATATTTATAATTATGAGGGTAATTATGAGATATGAAATGAATACAAAAGACTAAATCTACCAGTTAATATGTTCTAATAAATGCGTAATTTTCCTCTAAATCTTATAAAACTGTGGATCATAGTTAAGCCCTTAAATAACACCTGAGTTCAGACTCCCGAACTGGATCGGACAGTTCTATAAAGAAAATCGAATAATGTAAACATTTTTTATTGATTTAACCCCCCATTTTGCATGAAACAAACATAATTCCCAAATTATTTATCACGATGACCCCTAGTTTTCAAGAAAAATGAGGGGGGAAAATGTATCACGTCATAACCGGTTTACGATAAAAACTTTTGTTGGGCCACTGGATTGGATGTTGGAGTCCTGTTTCATGGCCATCACGATCTCCCAATTTGATCCCTTTAGATTTCTTAATATTGGATCATGTAAAGGATTGGTTTATCGAGACCCAGTTACTTCAGAAATGGACTTAATCCATTTGTCTCCAGAATGCGTTTACTTTTGTGGACATTACGATGATAGAACTTGCACAGTCAATCATTGCAGGACGCGTGAATGCATTCCCCCATATGCGCGAGGAACATTTCGAACATCTTCCTATTAAATATTAGGTAAGAACTGATACCCATGTTTCGAAGAAAAATTTTTTTTTTCTTAAAACGGATATGATGTCATGTATTTTCTCTCCCATTTTTCTAAAAAACTATGGGTCGCAGAGGTACTTTTTATGCATTCCAAGCAAAGAATCTGGCTGTGTAAAGTTTATCCGGCTTTCTGGGAAAGCAGCAAGAACGGTGGCTTTACAAGGTGCCCTATGGCAACTACATGCCACTTTTAATCTATCCTCTTAAATGTATTAAAGCGTTTTCGAGTTACCGTACTTACAGACAGACAGACAACCATAGAACCAAAAAGTCGTTTTTTCAGACTCAAAGATGTCTGAAACATAAAAATTTGTCAACCTCTTTATTAGGAATTTTCGGACATTTTTTAATGTATCGTATAGGAGATGGTAACAACAATATATTGTATTAATTTTATTTGCTTCAAACAAAACCTTACAACTACAATAGAAAATAAAGATTAAAATGAAATCCACTATGCATATTTCAATGTATCATGTCAGAACATTATTTCTTGGACGGCCAAGTACCACGTGCTCGTGCAAGATAAATTATATTTTTATTCATTTTCATGGTTTCATTGAATGAGTCACTTTGGAGACAAAAAAATTTGTCTCGCATTTATTGTTTAAAAAAATTATCGCATTCCCTATTTATTTCATTTCATATAATTACGTGCTCAAAATGACATTTTTCTAGGTTTTATTTGTTGCAGTCATAAACTTATTTTTTAAAAAATCAGAATTTTTGTAAATGCGATGGCAACGCGTCATTAAAAACTGATTTTTTTAGATGCTCGTGCAAATAATAATTTTTTTATTATTTTTCGCCTACGGATTTTTGTTGACGCCAAAACCCTCATCCCTAAAACAACATCATGTTCTGACACGATAATAAAATACCTTATTTTCTTCGTCTTTAAAAAAAATCACTTTAAATTATCCAAGTTGATATTTTGCTTTACTCCTTGTCTAATGTGGCAAATAAAGTTTTAGATTTAAAGAACAAAACAGAAAGCAATCTATGAGCATATAGCCAGCGAGCTTCATCAAAATTAATCGCTTTCTTTTTGTTTCTTTAGAGAATTAATTGGAAATTATAATTCAGTTTATCAACACGATTTGTTTCTTCAAAATAATTACTCTGCTAAGAAGTAGTGCTATAATAACTGCTAAGAATAATTACTCTCAGAATCTTTTCAAGAACTTTTGGGAAATGGAGCATTCTTAAGATGCATTTAAATCATTTAAATTATAACACGAATTTGAACGAATAAAACAAAACCTAAAACGAAACTAATATAAATAAAATAAATGAGTCTGATAAAGTTTGAAAAAATAACAGAAAAATGCCTGACAAGCCTCAAAAAGTATCAGAACACTAATAACCTTATTACATCCAAGACAGGGATTACAATTTATAATGCATTCAAAAACAAAGAAAATTAGCATAATAAAACATTACTTTGTAGCTTAATATAAATAAATGAGCATCTTATTGCTTACAGATAAGGATGTGTTCTTCTTTCAAATGATTATGTAACAGCAATATATCTTAGAGATAAAATTTATTTTACGTTATTTTTTTAGTTTTATTTCATCTTCATATAAGAAACAAATTTGTTCAGAATATACTATATTTTCAACCAAGAAATACTATTAAGAATTCTTTACGAGCATTTAAAAATAATATAACTCTTAAATGACGACTTATAATAAAACAATATAACTTTTAAATTCTGTTTACTTTATGATTTTTTTTTCGTATATGGAGTATACAAACAGAAAGTAATTTTATCATATATAGATTAGGATTTCTGACATTGTCGAAATTTTATGTACTGTTCCTCTGTGAATTGTACACTTTTTCGGAATTATGCCTGTGTGTAAACATAGTAACTGAAAAAACTAGACGCGTAAACTTCATACGTCATCTATATTAAATTTCTTAACTTTTTCAACTTTTGAAGAATTCCATTTCCAGGATATCTGTCTGGCTGTTTGTGAACGTGAATATGAAATGAAAAGCACTCGACCGTTTAGCAACAATTTTAAGCATATTTGTACTAAAATTTCATGTGTACTTTTTCGGAAATCAATTGTACATTTAGGGCAACACTTGTAAGACACTATCTATATTAAAAATTTTGATGCCAAAATTCTCTTTTTAAAATTGCATTTCATTTTTATTTCGATTGTCAAATATCTGAATAAAGTAATTATTTTAATAATTATATTTCATATAGAAATACTCTTACGTCATTTATATAAGGGTTCTTTTCTGTTAGCCGGACGCAAGTGAAAAATCACCAAATGTTGTAAACTTCTGTCAAAGGAAATTTGGCGAAAAATTGCCAAATATTGCAGAATTCCGTTAGACGCTTTGTCATTCACTTCGCTTGGCGACTAGGCTAGAGTTTGGGACACATTTGGCGACATTTCGCTCGGCTAAATGAAAATAACCAATGTAAGATATTATTAATGTTTCAGAAAAATAATTTTTACAAATTTAAATTAAAGTATATTTTTGAAGCATCAGATAAGAAAAAAGAAATAATGTCTAAGATATATCAAGTATTTAAAGTATTCAAAAAAAATGTATAAATTGGTTCAAAAAATTGTTGAAAGTTTGTGAGGACTGTCAAAATAAATGATATTTGTTCATAACTATTTATAAACAAGTTATTTAAGTCTTTTTGTTCTCTCTTATTTTTTTAATGATCACCATACGTAAAATGCTCTAAAACAACGAATGGTTTCAATACATCTTACATGTTTTTACCTATGACTCGAAATGCAATCTTAAATAAAATGTATGAAATAATATGCAGTTTTCATCAATATAAAGTTTCTTCCATTTAAAAACATAATGAATATTCTTTTTTGCTCATATATATCTTTTGTTTTAATCGGAAGGATATTAATACTATTCCCTATATTGAATTAAAAGCTTCAATGATTTAATTTTTGCAACCTATAAATCATTTAATGAGATTTAAAATCTGATAAATATATATTTCACCCTATAAAAACATTTCTTTTGACTTTAATAAACTTAGTTTTAAAAATTAACCTTATTTACTTTATCTAAATTTTGTGTACTTCAGTGTGACCTGTAAGAGATCATCTGCAACAAGTATTTAGAGAGAATTCTGAAGAAAGCTTGATTGAAGACTTTCAAATACTTTCTTTCTTCTCAATCAATCAGCCGACTGTGAAGCACTTCGCGTTTCAGTTCATTGAACTATACTTTATTTTCTCTTTTCTATATAAATTGGAGCCCACGTTTTATTCCTTTATTATATTTTGGAGATATTTTTATCTTAAAGTTGGCGCTGGTAGAGAAAAAAATTGTATTTCATACAAGCTCTTCGGGAACCTTTGCTGCCTTACTTTGCAATTTATCATCTTTCTTGACACACTGTTCTTGCAGAGTTGAAGCTTGTTTTAAAACCTTGTATGAACTTCAGCAGAAGCTCGTGTTTTTACGAAGAACTGCATAACACGAATTTTGAAAGGAATATTAAGATTTTTTTGGGCCCTGCGATTCCAAAGAATCACATCTTTTTGTCATTTATTTTCTGTATTCTAAAATTAAGATAAATAATTTCTACACTTTAAAATTAGATGATAACTCATCTCAAATTTAATTTCAATCTATTTTTGTTGTATGGTAAGATCTTAAAAATATAAAATTGTTATGAAAAACTATAATAATAGAACTCCAACCAGTGAAACTTTATTCTTCGAGTTACAGAACTCCGATAGGATAACACTAACAGGAATTAACAGCAAACAATCAGAGAAGAAATCTTTTTTCAGATAATAGTGGCACTGTAACAGAAGTCATAACACCAGGTGCCGTTATCTGAGATAAAATTATATCGAAAACATCTGATTTTGAAAATCTAAAAGAAACTTTTCGTCAGGAAGCTATAAAGTTTTTCAAATCGAACATTTTAAACTTCTGTAAATTTTGCAAGAAATAATTATTGTTATGAAAGTTGATTCAAGTTTACTTTGTCAGAAAAAAGGCTCTTTAATTATAGGTCGCTGAAGGTCTCAGACATTAAAAACGATAAACAAGGTTAAATGCCCTTTGTAAAAGGATACTGCTTACTTAAGAAAGCTCACATAAACAATTGAATTGACAAAGAAAACATTTGATTTTTTTAAACATCTTTATTCCATTTACTCTTTGCTTGCTTTCGTTTTACTCTTAACTGTCTCGGCGAATTCTTTTATCTTCTTTTAATTTTTCTCTTCGGGCATCTGCTGAATGAAAACAAAACGACTGCAACGCAATCAAAACGTAATTTCCCAGCATGTAAATGAGGACGAAAACTGCAGACTCTCCAATTCACGCGTCTTCTGTTTCCTTCTCGCTCTTGCACTCCGATTCGATTGTTTTTCCCCTTCTTTCGCTGTGCGTCAAATATTTAAATGCGCTTTCTGGAAATGAATCAGCAAGCAGCCGTGGGAATGCTCGAATTATTAATATCGAAAGACCCTCTTTCCACGCTTGTGAGACAGTAAATAGTCCACTCCAATTCCATTCATCACTTAAAATTTATTTAAAGTTGAACCTTGACAAGGAATGAGTCTGCAATTTATTCACGACTCTTTTCAGCTGAAAATTACTTACAAAAATGAGTGTTTAATGCATAGAATGTCTTAAATACGAGCCAAAGAAGTTTTGTTACTCTGCATGATATTAATTTTTTTTAATATTTTGTCACTTCTTTCAAACACAGTATTAAGTAAAAAAAAAATTCTTGTTTACGAACGGTTTTTTTTTTTGTGACTGGTAAAAAAATGTTGTCACAATCTTTTTTTTGCAAAAGAATTTGTGTTTCATATATTTTAGATATTGAACTTACTTAATTTAGGAAGCATGATTTATAAACGTAACAGGATTTTTTTTATGCTGGGGAGACTATTGCTCTGAAAATCCTAATGGCTTAATTTTGCGGAAAAGTCCATTTCAATATTGTTAATCGCGGGTGAGTGCCATGGAAGCATGGGGAGTTGGCGACGTTTTGCGATGAACCTAACTCCAGCCGGATTGGTTTGGCGAAAGGAATTATATGGTAGCCGCTGGATTGTACGTGAAGCGCCGCGTTGCTTCACGTGCTTTAGGGTGCGTGCTGGCTCAGGTATATAAGGAACGGGTTGCCGTAGCTCCGGCAGTTAGTTAGCAATTTCCACTCGGAAGAGAAGCGTCTCGCTGGACCAGCGGATTACTTTCCTTGCTTGATATTAGAGATCTGAGTTTACGTTGCTGTTAATGTTGCATAATTTAGCTCGCTGTGACTTAATATTTACTGTACTAAACGAAAGCTGTATTTCAGTCTTTTTTTTATTATGCGTAAGGCTTGCATTTACGCTGTAAGTGGCTATTGACCTCTGGATTGTTTTTATCTCAAGTTTTACCTTATCATGTTTTCCTGTAAATACCTGTAAATATCTGTTAATAAATTTTTGTTTGCACTGTTTTAAAGTAAAGTCCATTCAATCCGAATCCGCTACGCTAAAAACGTAGCATTATAATACTTTCGTTCTTTGCTGGTATACAATTAAAATCCTACTGCATAACATTGATCCAGGTAGTTCAATCATTATTAATAAAGATGGTAATAATGAGTTACTCCTTCTTTTCAAGCCAGAATCTAAAACTATGCGTCAAAAAATCCCCAATCCTCTCTAGTATTTAAATGCTTCGTGTTTGTCAAACAATGGACGCTCGTCTACAAAGTGACGAAACCTTGTCCTCACCTCTCAGAAACTGAAACCAAAATGTTACCGTAAATTTGGGGGGAATTTAGGGTAACATTCATTGTTACCCTATCTTAAATATGGAAAAGAAGGTTCGTAATCAACATTCAACTCAAGTGCATGTTGAATGCTTTTGACGGCATAAGTGAGAAATCTAAAAATATTTTGTTCATACATCAACATTTGCATAAGCCGCCTTTCCGGCACAGCGGTAGCGCGTCTTCCTCGCGTTCTGGGAATCTCTGGTTTTAGTCCAGTTTCGGGCATGGTTGTTCTTCTGTGTGCTATCTGTGAGATGTGGGACTGTGCTCCCCTGTGAAAACGGGCTGTGCAAGCAAATGTGGTGAGTGGGTAGTTAAGTCGTACCTTTGGCCTTAGTTGGCGCTACTCAAATACAAGAGACGCTCCTTTCGGCTTAAATTTGCTGCTGTATCAGCGGGTGGCTTGTCCATGGCAAGTGCCATTAGTAACAACAACAGCAACAAGGGCATGAATATTGACATTCACCTGTAAAAATCAACATTTTAAAGATTTCCATCGTTCACGGTAACATATATACATATATGAAGGCAGTTTATCCATTGAAGTCCTCTTACCTCACTTTAATTTAAAAACAACGATAGATTTAGTCACAAAGTTGGAGTCTAGGTTTAGTAAAAATGGAGAGGCGTAAAGTATCTGATGTATTTCAGTACCACCTAACGCGCTGTTTCGAAATCTATACAATATATAACAAATCCTTTATTACACTGTATAGAGTCTTCAAATATAGAAAGGAATGTAATACTATATGCAAAATATGTTTTTCGCCTCTTTTGCTCATTTTTTTCTTCTTATTTCTTCTTTTTTCTTTTGCTTCTTTCTTCTTTTTTGCTTCTTTTTTTCTTTTGGTGAACTTCAATTTATTTTTATATACATTTTTTAAACCCATTTGCTTCTTTTTATTCTGACATTGTTGTAATTACTAATTGCCATAGACAAGCGCACTGACAGTGGCCAGGGACTTTAACCCTAGAATGCTAACCATTTGTCTCCTGGACGAACGCTTACGAAATAACTTTGACTATTCTTCCCCTATAATGGTAAATGGATCGTTCTACTCAGTACCTTAATTTGTACCTTAAAGCTATAAAGCTCAGTACCTTAAAGCTATAAAGTTTTTCAAATCAGATTTTTTAAACTTATGTAAACTTTGCAAAAAATAATTATTGTTATAAAAGTTGACGCAAGTATATTTTGTCAGAAAAAAGGTTCTTGTAAAGAATATTTGAATATCTTTTTATCTATTCAGAAATTTTATTTTATTGCAAGGAATTTTAATTCAATTTTTGTTATTCTATTCTTCTTATTGGAATTAAAGAAAAAAAAATGCAGACAATTGTTATATCTGACTAATATACATCTAGCTAACTCTAACATTTTATTTTCAAAACAAATTTCATATTTCTGAAATTTAATTATAGGTCGCTAAAAGTCGCAGACATTAAAAACGATAAACAAGGTTAAATGCCCTTTGTAAAAAGATACTGCTTACTTAAGAAAACTCACATAAACAATTGAATTGACAAAGAAAACAACATTTTCTTTTTTTTTTTTACCTTTACATTGCATCAGCTCTTCCCTTGTTTTCATTTTACTCTTAACAGTCTCGGCAAATTCTTTTATCTTCTTTTAATTTTTCTCTCCAAACATCTGCTGAGTGAAAACAAAACGACTGCAACGCAATCAAAACGTAATTTCCCAGCATGTAAATGAGGACGAAAACTGCAGACTCTCCAATTCACGCGTCTTCTGTTTCCTTCTCGCTCTTGCACTCCGATTCGATTGTTTTTCCCCTTCTTCCGCTGTGCGTCAAATATTTAAATGCGCTTTCTGGAAATGAATCAGCAAGCAGCCGTGGGAATGCTCGAATTATTAATATCGAAAGACCCTCTTTCCACGCTTATGAGAGAGTAAACGGTGCAGCCCAGTTCCAACCATCACTTAAAATGAATTTAAAGTTGAACCTTGACAAGGAATGAGTTTGGAATTTATTCAAAGGCGACTCTTTTCAGCTGAAAATTACTTGTAAAAATGAGTGTTTAAGGCATAGAATGTCTTAAATACGGGCCAAGGAAGCTTTTTCACTCGGCATGATATTAAATTTTTTAATATTTTGTCACTCCTTTCAAACTCAGCATTAAGGGAAATATTTCCTTTATGGACGCTTTTTTTGTGACTGATAAAAAAAAGGTTCTCACAATCTTTTTTTAACAAAAAAAGTTTGTGTCTCTGATATTTTGGATATTGAACTTACTTAAGGCAACCAGGGACCTTCCAGATGATTTTTTGTAATTTTCACCTTAGCAATTTGAAATTTTACAGGCATTGTTCAGGTTTCTCAAGATTAAAACTCTAAGAGTTGCCACCAGAGGGTGACACCAGATACTGCTTAAAGAAACTGCTTTGAAAAAAATAGCTTTATTCATTAATTATTCCAGTTTATTTTAAGTCTTAATTTAGTCTGTAATTCCATATTTATTTATTCTTGTAAATCTTCACGTTCATTTAGTTAAAATATCATTAATTTTATTCTTTCAGTTTCTAGCTACTCAGCAGTTGTTTGCTGCGCACTAGTCTTGTTGGGGTGATATTCGAGAGGCTGTTGGTGAAGTCATTACGTGACAATTTTGAATAAAGTCGGTTTTTGTTGTTTTAGTGAAAGTGTGATTCTTGTAGCTTTTTCCAATGTTTGTAGCACCAATGGATACTTCGTGTTTTGTTTGGTGGGAACTCAATTCATTGCAAAAGACAGTGAGTCCTTTCAATTAACTTCTGATACTGTATTATATTAGAAATGACATTAAGTATTTTAGTGAACCTGCATTTTAAAACCTATACAGTCCGCTCCTTATAACCCATTCTATTCAAATCATTCTACAGGCGTTAAAGTAACACTATAGGAGATGACACACAAAATTGTAAAGTATTATGTTAATTTATTTATGAGTTCAGGGAATTAATATAGTATAAAATTAGCTATAAATAACGTTATAAAAGATGCTCCATGCGTTCCAAATTTGTTCGAAAGCACTCCAATTATTATTATTATTTTCTCTAAACTTTTTGAAATCAAAGTTGGTATTAGTCTTACAGTTTGAGTCCGAAATATCAAAATTAACCAATGTAATAACTCAAAACTACTGAAACATTTTTTTAAAATCTGTAGTTTAATTTTATTATATTAGTTAATTTTGATATTTTATAAGTAAAATTCAATTTTAATCCCAACTTTTGTTCAAAAGGGTTAGAGTAAGTGATAATAAAAATTGGAGTGCTTCCGAACAAATTTGGAGAGCATGGAACAATTTTAATTGGAGCTATTTATTGCTAATATTATTTTATATTAACCCCCGAACTCATAAATAAAATAACATAATATTTAGCAATTTTGTGTGTCATCTCCTATAGTGTTACTCTTAATGTCTATAAAATTTCAAATTGTTGAGTAAAAAGTGATTTTAAAGTTCCCTGGTCTCCTTAATTTAAGAAGTATGATTTATAAACGTAACTAAACTATTTTTATACTAGGGAGACTATTGCTCTGAAAATCCTAATGGCTTAATTTGTCGTAAAAGTCCATTTCAATATAATAGTTTGGTTCTTTGTTGGTTTACATTTAAAGTCCCAATACATTACATTGATCCATGTACAACTCCTATCATCATTAATAAAGATAGTAATAATGAGTAACTCTTCTCCTTTTCACACCAGAATCTAAAACTATGTGTCGAAAAAACCCAATCAACCCTAGCAATTAAATTCCCCGCTTTTGTCAAACAATAGACGCTCGTCTACAATCACGAAGTATATATATTAGTAATATATATATTAAAAGTATATATATCAGTAACTCTATTATTTGCATGGATGATACCCTTAATTAAGATGAAATTTTTCAAATATTCGTTAAAATGTATTATAAGAATTAAAACCTTCATTTTTATTTGAAAATATTCAAAAGAAGAAAAGTTCTGAAAAAAGGGGTTGAAAAAACACAATATTATTAGCTTTTATTCGTAATTCCAAGCTCAATCTGAAGGAATTATCCATTAAATCTTGCAATGAGCAATTCCCTTTATGAAATATAGCATTTTCGTTCTGAGCATGTAAAGAATTTTATTTAGCTTATCAAAATGCATAGGAATATATTAACCACAAGGACATCATTATCTAGCAAAAATTCTATTCTATTTAGAAGTAAAGTTTGACAAAATATATTCAAGCAACGCAATTTGCTCTCTCCAGACGAGAAAGACTAAAAAAAGAAAACCAAATAAGAAAAATTTTGTGGGGCATTCAAGACGTTATTCTATAACATACTTCCAGACTGGAAAATATTTTGTAACTGTATCTGTGAGCAATGCATTAAAATGCAACAATAAGTAACTGTAATTTCTACCTCCAGCCTCTATAGAAGGAGGTTAGACTCTGAGATCTTCTGGGACACAGCAGAGATTATTGTTAGCCCCACGAGTGTTATTGAGATTGCTGAAATTCTTCACTGGGAAATATTTATTTTGACTATAAAATGGTTTCAATTTAAGCAGTATTGTGGAAGATAGAAATAACTTTCAAATGTGCTTTAGTTTCATAGGAAGTATAATTTATTCATAAACAACCCTTATATGGTAACGTGGCAATAATTTTGAAAACTTTATGTGTGAAAATGTGTAATATGTAAAATATCTAATTTAAAATCTTGCTAAAACTGATATTTCGTTTATGTAATAAAAATAAAATAAAAATAAAAAAACAAATGTTATGAAATGCAGTCAAAATTAATTCTCTGACTGTTAGAAAAACTTAAAAATTCTGTACATGGAAACTTAAAATACTGTAAATTTAAGAGAACAAATTATTAGTGAACTGATTAAAAGAATTAAAAACAGATGTCTCCACATCTTTCTATTTATTCTGCCCCATAGTGAATCATTTTTAAATTAAGAGTATAAAAGGGGAAAATAATTTTTATCACTATAAAATAGAAACTAGTTTGAAAAATAACTTTTTTATAATAGAATATTCGGAATCTTCAATAATTTTTCACTGAGCTCCGATGGTATTCAAATGGTCTGTGATAAAGATCATTTTCTGTAGAAACTATTTAATAAATCAATATAATTTGAAATTTTACAAATTTCAGTTTAGTTATCGTTAATAACATTTTTAATGGCGCTAATTGGAAAACTTCATGCAAATAATTTCTTTATCTATTAGCATAAAACTGAAGAATGTCAAACGATTTTTATTTGCTAAATTTTTAGTGAATTATTAAAATGCGTAGTATTGTAATATGTTCAGAAAATTTTTGTTCAATGCAAAAAATTACTTTTTGCAAGTTTTGAGCCGTTCTTTTTCCTTTGAATAATATTTTGTTCAAAAAATACTTGTAGGAAATTTTAGTAAAAAGTGAGAAACATATAATTTTTTAAAAATCGTATTACCTCTCAAATTAGAAATTTTTTTAAATATCATCTATAAAGTAAATGTTAAATAAGAACAAGATTGCTATAAGCCATACCTAAAATTTTCCTTTTAAATTCTAAAAAAATAATAAGTGAATGATTTTAAAAAAATTTCAGAGAATTAAGAATGTGAGCACATAAAATCGTAATTAAAAGGTTGGTATAGTTAAAATCAGTATTAATTGTAATTGGTGTTGTAATTCATTTTTAGGTATTGCATTCCTAAAAAATATTCAAATCTTACAAAAAAATTAATTTAGATAATTATTCAGGTAAAATTGATTCTTGTATTCTTTTCAATGCATGTAATCATTAAAACTTCAAAAAATCCCTACATTAAATTATTTATATAATTCCAAAGCAGTACATAAAATACAAGGACTTTTCCTACCAGCAAAATGCTTTGGTTGGCAAACAGTTTATTAAACCTCGCGTTCAGAGAAAAGATAATATATATTATAAAAAAATGTTTTCCCCCAAAAATCAAAAACCTACCAAGAAGAATTGATCAGTAAGAGAAAATGAAGCTGAAAATACCGAAAATTCCAGAAAACAAACACTCCAAAATTCTAAAATCCTCAAAACGGAACATTTTATCATTATACTTGTTCTCCCGTGCTTTCAAATTCTTAGGAAAAACTATTGGAACTTTTTCGAAAACTTTGTGTATATCTGTTACTTTCAGCAGCTGAAATGGATATTTTCTTTATTCTCATAAGTATATTCATAGAAATAAATAAATATCTGTATTTACCAGCATTTTTTTGGTGATTTCCAGCATTCATATCCACATACGCAAAGCCAAGGAGCTGTTATTCGGATGAATATTTTTTGCCAAGTAAGCGGTCATCGTATCGCCTGCTATATTTTGCAGCGAATAAACGTGTCATCTGAATATTCCTTTCCTAGAGAGTTGGCTGTGATTCTGTGCCCTCTAGTGTGAATGAAACAAAAAAATGGTGTGAAAACAAAACTTCAGCGTTTTTGCTTTATCAGCCCGACACAGGTTTGGAAGTGACAACAGAATCAGTCACAGTAAATATTTTTCGTTCGAATTCTGCTTTCATCAGCATCTCGAGAAAACATCAGGATTGCCATTCAAATTCTTTTTTTTAAATAATTTTAGAATTGTTGAGTTTTCCCTGACTTTGATCTTTGATGTTTCAAAGCATATTTGTTAATTTCGGTATTATTTAAATTGTAAAAACATATCAAATTGTTAATGCTATTTTACAATATATTACTAAAGCTCTTTTTCTTTATATTTGTCCCTTTGGTGAAAATTTACTTTTTTATTTCCTAAAAGATTTCTATTTAATATTATAATAAGCGATACATTTCATTTTTTATTTAATTTTTGCATTAAAAGGATTTTAATATTTCTACTAATATCTTCCGATAGTAATATAGAGAAAGAAGTTCTATTTCACAAAAAAAATACGAAGCACAAGAAGGAAAAGGAAGCGAATTTGTGGAATGTCACAGAATCAAGTAGGTAGCGCACAGAAAAATTCAGTAAAACTTTAGTAGATCAGTGTGTAATTAGACAACTTGCTTCAAGATAAACATCCACAAAAAAGAAATGCCAGTTTGTTTGTTTTTTTAGCTTTTAGTAATCTCTCAATATACATGACATACTTAAGAAGGATCAGCAGATATGGACTTCTAGAAAATATTGAAATAATTCTTATATTTTCCAGAACATTCATTCTTGTTCTCAAATCATCAAGATAAAAAGGATCATTCACCTCGCATTCATTCAATGTCAAATAAAGATATCTACAGTTTCATCAATTCGACGCTGCTATAAATAGTACATGGAATCATTATTATAGCTTTTTTTAAAAATATCACATATATTAGACATTTATATGTTAAAATATCTTGCTATACAAAAATATATTTGAAAAAAATTTAAGAACTAAAGTCGATGTATAATAAAAGAGTTAAGAGAAAATGTTTGGTGATTTAATACATGATCAATAATGGGAGAAAATATTTTATATTGTGACATAATTTGATAAAATGATATATTTTGATGGTAATATTACTAAAATTCTGTCAAGAACGATCCAAAGATGCAGATAAGATCCAGACTTTATTTTCTAAGAAATGTGTATTAAATATGCACAACACAAATTACAAATACGCAGCAAATTAATTGCTAATTAAATTGCTAATAATACGCTATTTAAATTGCTAATTACGATAATACGCTATTTAAAT
>JAOUZG010009324.1:3253104-3264561 GCA_026289955.1 Argiope argentata
TTAAATTGCTAATTACGATAATACGCTATTTAAATTGCTAATTACGACAACAGCAAAGCCCTTGTTAGAATACACGCCAGAAAGAAAAGTTTTTTTCTCAAGCTAAGTCAACTATTTCAACTGACCTATCCGAACTGACTCCACTCCAATTTGAATGAGTTAACGGAGCACCTAGCCCTGCAAGAGGTTATCTCCAGTAATTGTAGGCTTCGTTGCACCTGGCCTTCAGTTATTAATGTTTCCGTCATCGTCGGTGTATGAAGTAGGTCTGGAGGTTTTCGGTTTTAGGATTTGTAATATTTGCCAGATATAGGAGGAGTTTGGGTGGCGCAAGTCAAGATTAGTTTCTATTGGCTGTTATCTGGATGGGAGGTGCGGATGTATGCAGACATTTGACTTAGGCTTTTTTTATCTCCAGGTAAACATGAATATGACTTAGTAAAACATTAATTAGGAAATTAGGTCATTCAAGTGTGGGGAGATTAGAATTAAATTTAAAGTAAGATATTTCGGTGTCTTTTGTAATTTACATTAGGGATGTATTTAGGAATGTTTATTATTGCTTAATTTTCGTTGTTATCCATGCGTTTGTAAAAGTTATGTGTAAGTAATTTGAGGAATTGTTTAGGGGGGTGTAATCTAAGCAGCGATACATATTATTGTTATGAATATATTCTCTCTTGCAACAGAAGATTTTGATTATCCGAACTGATTCCATTACTTCATGCCACGCTTTATCCAGCCTCCTTCTGAAGTGAGCGGGACAAACGAAGAAAAGACGTGGATGCTCCTGGTGAGTGTGGAAATTTCTCCAACTTTCCCTAGGAACTAATCTTTATTTCTTGGCTTCTACTTCACATTTTAGAGTTCTGTTGATACCGTTAGCGACCTTGTTAAGTCGCCAACACACCTACATCGCCAAGTTAGTCAAATATGGCGATTTTCTTTTGAAACTTCCCCTGCATCTGTCTCTTCTCGCTGACTCGCAGTGCCATCGCAAATAATTTCTATACAATATATGCTATTTACAAATATTTGCAATATTTATATCAAAATTTACATCTAATTACACAAAATCAACAACAGTAATTTTTAAAAAAAATTTAAATATCAATACGAAACTTTTTAAAAGTTGATTTTAGTTCTTTAAGATTATTCCTACTATTTCTGAGCCTGTAGTTTATTACATAATTTAAAGCCCCTGCATTAAAATATTTTCTTAACATTTATTTTGTTTGCCTTTTAAATTCCAATACAAATTAAAATCTCAGAAATAATAATCGCTAGAATTTTAAGAAAAAAATGGACAGACACTATTATAACTTAGAAAAAAAACTATGTGATTCATTTTAAGATTAAAATTATGAATCACATATTTTACAAATTTATTTTAGTTTTAAAAAATTCTGGCAAATTCTTTAAAAAACAATAGCACAATTAATTGGAAACATGATAAATTAAAATTGGTTGAAAATCATGTTTTTCCATGGACAGACGTGAAAATTCACACAAAATTTATTTGTAACTGAAATCTTGCATTTTTTAGAATCTATCGTGTAAACATGTATTTTGATGACTTTTTACTGGGTGAGTTTAACCAAAATTTGGGCACTAAACAATAAATGTAATAAAATATACTGTATATATCATATACTGATACTATGTGCATAAAATATTCGATATATACTCAAAAAACTATATGCATTCATAAAATCATAATGATTCTTTGATTCCAGTCAATGAATATCAGTTATTGCATTTGCATGCTTAAATTTTAAAAACTTTACACAGGATCAAGCCTTTCATTGATTTGTTTGAAGTTTCAACAGATTTCTACATTTTAGATTCTAAAACTGTTTTCCAAAATTCATTTATTTATCTTCCCATATTATGAAGTTATGAAGGTTGCTTTTACTTGTACAATCAGACTTCCATTGAAGGGGCTTTATTTATGAAAATTTTATTTAATGTATTTAAAAATTGAATAGAAATCTGAAAATTTGATCTGAACACTGAAAGTCAAATTCCATTCTTCTTCGAAGGATTTTTCAATAACCCGATTGACAAACAAACATAATATCAGAAATGAATTTTTAAGCTCAAAAAATTCTGAAAACTTAAAAATTCGCAAAAATATTACGTTCGAAGTTTTTGAAAGTTACGATACTTTCTATAAACTTCATAATAGAGAAAACGAAAATCGATAACAAAACTATATTTTAACGAGCAAAAATGAAATAAAAGTCTGTAAAACGAAACACTTACTTTATTATCACACTCCTTTCGGCTTTATTAAGGTATATTCTATTTCGTTTATTTCTTGAGAGGATTAATTGGAAAATGGAATTCTGATTTATAATACCAAAATAATTAATTTGGAAATCTCAAGATTCTTTTTGAAAATTGCTCGTAACGAATTGAATTTAAGATGTTCTTAATTCAGAAATGCATCTTAATTAATTCACAAGAATCTCAGAGAAACGAAGCTACATAATAAAGTACGAAATAAATAAATAATATGAATGCATGTACTGGTATAGAAGCTTAGAAATATTGAAATAATCAGCTGCGATTTTAAAGTGGAGAAAGCTGTTAATTTTATGACATCAAAGTTGGAAATATCATTAATTTCCATCATTTTAAAAGATAAATTTTTGGATTAACTTATAATTGCATGTTTCTCTTTAGAATCTGTGTGTAAAACAATTCCTCCCAATTATTAAATTTATTTTGTAAAAATTTAATAATCGGAATTAAATTTGTTTTGTTTGAAATTCATTTCATTTTACTAGGAGATAGTAAACACGTTTGTTACTGTTTAATTCTTCTTTTTATATTTGGATTTAATCTCACTTTTAATTGTTTATATTAATTTTTAGTATTAATAGAATTGCCTTTCTTTCTATTTGAAATTCATTTGAGGATATACTTCCAAAGCAGTTTTTGCTGAAATTCATAAAAAGTTATATAATTCTTCTTATAAATATTCTTAAATAAGTCATATAAATTCTTCTTGTAAATATTTTTAGATAAGTAATATAATTTTCCTTATATAATTCCTAAATATTCTTGGATAAGTCATATAATTCTTCTTTTACATGCATGGGATTAGTCATATAGATAAATCATATAATTCTTCTTGCAAATATTTTTAATGAGGAATTGGATTCCATAAAATTATTACATGCATTAAAAGATTATATCAATTCAAATTTTCCATTTTTAATTTTGTTGTATATGCTTAAGTTATACTTATTTAGGAATGAATCAAATTGCTATATCTTTCTTAATTTCCTTTAAACAAATCATAATAATCAACAGGAATTATTCTAAAAAAGAAGGCAATGTTACTTTTTTGTTCGATTTTAAAATTGCATTTGATAGAATACATTCAATGAAGAGTTGCTTTTTTCGCTTATTACGCAGCATTTCGAAATGCGAGAAAGTTAAGTCATTGCAGGAGATATAACGCTCCAAATCAAAGGCCAAATATAGTTTGTAATTGTATCTGTCACCAAACACAAATGGATTCGGCTATAAAGAACTACAACTTCAACTCCCAGTTTCTGAAGCAGTGCTTGACAGAGTAGCCTTTAGAGACATAGGATAAATAGTCATGTGTCACTAGAGAGATTTACGATTATTGCCTCGTATTCGAACAGTGTCATTTTAGCATTAAGAAATCATTTCTTATCGCAATATAATGACTTTGGAAAAGAGTTCTAAAAATTTCAAATAATAATGGTATAAATGTTACCGTTAAAGTATGAAATCCGTTAATTTTATAGAATACCTAGTTATTCCATGAAATAACTGATCGTGTCCGTTAAAAAGTAAAACTCTCTTGTATTTCATGTTTCAACTAGTTATTTCATAGAATAAGAATTTGCAGCCCTTTAAAGTGTGAAATAATCTATATCATATATCTCGCCGGTTATATACGGGATTTACCGTCCGTATCCCAGTGCCTGAAGTTGACAGAGGAAAAGGTGATGCTAAATCTATTTTGGCTATCATCATAAAAATAACCAAAGAAGGATTTTTCCAATTGGGCACAAGAAACGGCCGCATAAAACAATTATATTCCCGATCCCAGTTCAGTGCCTGAGAACAAAAATTAATTAAAATCGAATAAGTACCGGATGTAAAAATATCGCTCCGGTCGGTTGCTACAGCTTAAAGTTTAGGTACTGGTCAGGGATTTAAAAATTCGTGTAAAACCCAGAGTGTCAACTAAAAATGTTTTTGTTTTAGAAATAATGTTCTTTGTAATTACAAGTGTCATTTTAGTAATCCTTGTTGTAACAAATGTTTTTATGCTACGTTTCCATAAATACCATTTATAGGCTGCATAAATTAGATAAATTGTTTCTTTTTTCATTTTAATTGTCTATCAATAGTTTATTTATAGAATACCTAGATATTTTATTTTAGATAAATTGTTTATTTCAAACTTTAACTGTCTCTCATTAGTTAATTTATAGAATACCTAGTTATTTCATAGAATAACTAGTTAAAGTGTCAAATTAACAACATATTACACACTTTAACGAGCATGGTCAGTTATTTCATGGAATAACTAGGTATTCGATAAAATAACTGCATTGTATACTTTGAAGGTAACATATACACCAGATTCCTAATGTTTCATTTACAAAGAAAGATATTAATAAAAATAAAAAATAGCATGCAAGTTCTTACAGAGTGGGTTAATTTTAAGTTACAAAAGATAATATGCAAAATTCTTCCAATCCAGTGCAGAAAAAAAAACCTCTATATTTAAGCTAACAAATTTGATCCAATTTAGTTTCAGATCGTGCTGGTCTGCTTTTAAGATCTCAACTTTGGAAACAATAGGTTTAAGGTTCGATATAGGATTCCTTTATTTCTTGCTTTAAACAGAAAAAATTCCTTTCAAGCGGATCTGGGGCGCATTAAATTTATAGAGGTCAAACGAACCCAAATTTCAAATTTAATACAAATTATGAGTTTCATTCAAAATTCAATAATAAATTACTAATTTGAAATAAAAAGTACGGGCCAATTTGAATTGCTCACAAGTGAGTCTGAATGCAGTCCCATAACATTTCATATTAATTTTATTCTACTCATTCTATTACAACGCAGAATAGGGCGGGATGGCTTGGTTGGCAGAGCGTTAGACTCCTTAGGATACGAGTTTGACAGATACGAGTGGCAGTTAGATTCGAATTAATTGTTCTAGAATCGCTGGGGCCAGGGTAGCCTGGTTGGTAGAAGGTTGAACTCGTACTCCTTAGGTTACGAGTTCGAAACTCACCGGCCAAAATATTCCCCGAGTGTATAGGCGACTGGAGCTAGTTAAATCTGCCGTGGTTGCAAAGTCCTCCATATCGAGAGTAATATAACTGAGTGCACTAGATCAGAGGGGATCGTTCTCTGTTCCAGGTCTAAGTTACGATCTGAGATGAATGAATGAATTTGCATGAATGTAGCCCGCCCCCTAAAAAGAGTTGTGGCGTGTGTGTAGCTAAGTCGTACTCTTGGCCCTACATGGCTCCACTTGTAAAACAAAGAGACTGATTTCTTGGGCTTAAAATCTGCTGATCGTATCAGCGTCCATGGCAAATGCCAATAGTCACAACAACACACAACAATGCAGAATAAAATACTTTTTCTTCGTCTATAACAACAAATTCTTAAATTATCACTATTGTTGTCTCATGTGTCAAATGAAACGATAAAATTAATTCAAAACAATAGAAAAATTCTATGAGATATCCCCCATTGTACTTCATTAAAATTAATCGTTTCCCTTTTGTTTCCTCAAAGAATTAACTGGAAACTATAATTCGGTTTCCCCGATAAGATTTGTTTCGTCAAAATAATCACTCTGCTAATCTCGGAATCTTTTCAAAAAAGTGATTAAGTTCATTCAAGAGATTGAGCCTTCATTCTTAAGACGCATTTAAATCATTTAAATTAAAATACGCGAGTGCGAACAAAAAAAAAACAAAAGAGAGAGTGTAACTAATATAAAGAAAATAAATGAGTCCAGCGAAGTTTGAAAAGATAACAGAAAAATGCCTGACAAGCCTCAGAGGAAATCAGAATACTAATAACCTTATTATATCTAAGACCGAGATTACAGTTAAAATGCATTCAAAAACAAAAGAAATTAGCATAATAAAACATATTATTTTGCTACATACATATTAATAAATGAGCTACTTATTGTTTACTGATAATTATGGGTTTCTTTTCAGAGATTATGTAACAGCAATATATCTTGGAGATTAAGTTAATTTTGTCTTTTTGTTTTTTTTCTTTTTTTTTTAGTTTTATTTCACCGTCATATAAACAATAAAATATTTCAGAAAGTAACGTAGTGACAACTAAGAAATATTATGTAAAATTATGTATTTGCATTTTAAATAATATTACTTCCCAAAATAGAAAAAATCCGAGGTTTTTTAACTTTAATATGAAATATGCAAACAAAAAAAATTCGAATCTAATGTCTAAAGGATTCAAATCTCAGATTTTCTCGAATTTTCACACCTACGTGAATTCGAAAAGCCCTTTTAGGGAATTATGACTGTCTATAAATATAATAAATAAATAAATAAAAACTAGATTCATGAAATTAGGTATTACGTATATATATATTAAGTTTATAAACTTTTATTAATTTTTGAACGACCTCCGTTCCCAAATGCTTTGATTAACATCTTCATGAATAAAGAAATTATTTTTGAAAAATTCATTTTACATAGAAGTACTAAAGCACTATTGATATAAAATATAATTAAAATTTCCAAAAAATAACTTTTTGGAAAATTAAAAATGCAAGTTTTTTAAAGATTGAAGCAGAAAATGAGAAAAAAAAAAACATTCCCTAAAGAAACTAGATCAAACCAAAACAATTTGTAAACCACTCAAACAATTTTTCATTCATTTATTTCATACAATCAAAAAAAATATCAAATACACTTGTGTACAAAATTAAGAGATGCAAGGCATTTTCACATTTGGTTGCCATATAATGTTGCTGGCGTCGCTGAGATGAGTTTACGTATTTTTGTGGGCGTTGCTAAGATATTCAGGAGGTATAAAAGTCTGCAGCCGGATTCTCAACTCATTCCCCCTCGTAGTCCTAGCAGGCAACCTCAACGTGGTGAGGGGGTATCCCTGGGCGGAGTGGGTGATGTACGTCGGGAGATTATTCTCCTGGTAGGGCCACCCAAGGCGTGAAGGCCACTCCATTATGCCCAACTAATAGCCTGCAGGCGAAGGAGCCAAGACAGACTTCTACCACTGGTGCTCCACTCAAAAGAAGCTGCATCTACACTCCAATGAGCCGTTCGATTCACTCATTCCACTCTACAACACAGTAGCGATTTGTATTGTGTTTCTTCAATTATCTTGTTGTTTTTTCGGTGAAATTATTTAACATCATAGATTAGATGAAGGTATGAGGTGGAGAATTGTGGGTAGACTTTAGGCAGATCAGTCCCAAACTCAGGTTGGAAGGGAATGGATGTAACTGTAAGTGCTGTTTCAAATTAGTAGAGTCAGTTTAAAAACAATGAGACAACGTTCAGAAGACCAGGGCAAGGCAACAACGACCAATGAAGACCAGTATTTGTTACTTAAAGCCAAGCGCCAGAGGACGTCTAAAGCGACACAACTGTCTAGGGACCTAGCTGCTGTCACAGTAATATTAGTTTCAAGGGAAACAGTTGCCAGGTGGCTTGGTGACAGAGGGTTGTATGCCAGGATGCCCTCCATTAGCATCCCACTCATGCCTAACATCAAAAGAGAGTGTGTACAATGGTGCAGACAGCACTAACATTGGACTCAACTCCAATGGGTTAATGTTTTCTTCACAGATGAGTCCAGATTCAGTCTACAACCTCAATCTGGGTGAATAATCATATCGAGGGAGCCTGGGACCCAATATTATCCCACTAAAATCATGGAAAGGGACTATTATGCTATTGGAGGACTGATGGTTTGGGCAGGGATCACGAAAAATATCCGCAATACAGGCAACCCTATGCGAGTCTTTTCAGGGGTACTGTTGGCCATGAACTCATTTTTATGGACGACAATGCCCAACCACATATGGTTGTCCTTGTTTAGGAGTATCTGGAAAGCGAAGATATTCATCGAATGGATTGACCAGCCAAATCTAAATGACCTAAACCTCCATTGAACATGCTTAGGATGCTTTTGGAAGGGCTATATCAATTCGCCAACCCCCACGCAGAACCATTTCGGAGTTGAAAGCTGCTCTTGTGGATGAGTGGGAGGGTCTTCCACAAGCACTCTTTAACTCTCTTATTAACAGCATGCCCCTTTGTACATGCTGTTTATCTGTCAGAGGTGACCACACAACTTACTAGAGGCTACCTCATACCATACAAGCCTCACTTTCATTGCCATCTTTCATCATGAAGTTCAGTCCATATTGAACTGTTGGCAATAACTCTTGCCAATGAATGGCGCATTAATTTTTACTTTGCACACATTATTGTCATACTATAAGTTTGTTACATACCAAATTTCATTTATTTTTATCCAGTATTTCTCGAGATATTTGGGAAAATACCTTCCATCTTTTAATTTTGTCCACTAGTGAATTTGAAACATTGAAGAGAGTATAGAAATTTGAAAGAAGAAAGAAGAAATTAAAAGATAGAAAAATTGACAAAAATTTCGCGATAGTTTTATCGAAAAATATCCTATATGTTAATAACTTTTTGTAAAAAAAAACTCTCGGTTTATATTTTATGATAAATAGGAAGCATAAAAAATGATTATCAGAAATAAATTTATTTAATGAAACAAGCAGTTTTATTACACTTTACATATTTTTACCAATAATTCGCTTTCTTTCATTGAAACCTCTAGTAAATATTCTTTTTCAGACAAATATATAGCTTGGTTTAATACATACAAATAGTTTTATTATTTTATTATTATTTTATAGATCTTGATTGACTTTTTAATAAGTTACAAATTATTTAATGAAATCGCAATGAAAATTTAAAATCTTATAAATCAAAATCTGTATTCTCCCGAAAAAGTAACTTTATTTACTTTTATAAACTTAATTTTTTAAAAATGAAATCTGCGATAGCAAATTTTTAAATTGCCGTGTGAGATCATCATTATTTTTAAGTCATTATTTGTCTCAATTCATTTAAGTCATTAAGTAGTTTAAACCGGTTTGAAAATGCAATACTGGTAAAAGCAGGTCAACCCTTTAAAAATGCGTCTTATTTCAAAAAAGAATACACAATAACAATTCAATACTGATGAAAGATAAAAAGATATGGGATTAAAATATGTGGATAAATATTGCCATTTATGCCGTATTCATTGTCTACGTGATTTCGAGCTTCAAATTTTCAAAAACTCCTAACAAAAACAACACATTGTTCTCACATAATAATACCTTTATTTTCTTTATTTAAAGGTTCTTTACTTTAGGGTCACGTGTTATAGCTCAACTGCAACAAGTATTTTGCGAGAATTCAGAAGAAAGCTTGATTGAAGACTTTCAAATACTTTCTTTCTTCTCAATCAATCAGCCGACTGTGAAGCACTTCGCGTTTCAGTTCATTGAACTGTACTTTATTTTCTCTTTTCTATATAAATTGGGGCCCACGTTTTATTTCTTTATTATATTTTGGAGATATTTTTATCTTAAAGATTGAGCTGGTATAAAAAAATGCATTCAATACAATATCATAGGAAACTTTTGCTGCATTGCTTTGCAATTTATCATCTTTCTTGACACACTGTTCTTGCAGAGTTCAAACTTGTTTTAAAACCTTGTATGAACTTCAGCAGAAGCTCGTGTTTTTACGATGAACTGCATAACACGAATTTTGAAAGGAATATTAAGATTTTCTAGGCATTACGATCCTAAAGAATTATTCTCTTTTGTTCTTTATTATTCGTAATATAACAGTAAGTTCTATAGTTTCTAGATTTTAGAATTGATTGATAATACATTCCAAATCATATTTCAATCTATTTCTGCCATATAGAAAGTCCTTAAAAATATAATATTACCAAGAAAATGTATAGTAAAAATATTTAATTCAGTGGCATTTTATTATTCGAGTAACGCAATTTTAATAGAAAAACAGAGGCACATATTATTAAGATATAATTAAGACCTCGATAGACAAAATTGTTATTTGAATAACATTTACAGTGTAATAGAGATCAAGATACGATATACATTCCTAATTAATAATTAATGAATTACTTCAACTTTTCCCGTTTATAAAAATTTTTGACAGAACAACCTAATAGATTCCCTTCAAGAAAAATATAAATCTTTCATTTTTTAACAAAGATGATGCCATAATTCCTGTTTTTTCCAGAACATTATATTTGTATCATCCTTTTTATAGACAGTTGTTCAGTGACGCTGACGTTCGAGATTATGAATTTTGACATCGATTTCACATCCATTAAGAAATTCCTCTTATCATTTTACGTCAATTAACTCTTCCTCTTTTTACAGCAATTAAGCTTGCATTACTGGATTAGATTAGATAACAAATGAATCGAATAAACGAAGTTATATTAATATATTTTTGATTCAAAAATCTTGCTGTTTTATCTAGGAAAAAAAGAAACAGAATTGCTGGGTATTAATTTACTGAGGCTTAAAAATGATGTTTTTCAAATTACAATGAGTGTTTTTTAAATAAGGGTCATTTTGTTGCATTAAGTAGTATGTGCCGCATGCATAAATGCTTGCTTCGTGTCCTGGTTCTCATTTGGAACAACTGTGCTCAGTTGTAGCTATGTAGATAACTTGTCCAGACTGCTCTGTGCCTTTAAAATATTCAAGATTTTTAAATCGCCCTACAATTGTGATTTGATAATCTTGCTTACAGCCAAAAGTAGCTAGTATTAAACAAAATAATTATTCCATTTGAGCCAGTGTGTCAGCAAAAGCAGTTAGGATTAAGTACTACTATTGCTCCAGTTGGATCAGCTTTTCGTTAAATATAAATAGAATTTAACTCAACCAATATTGTATATTTATCGCCAAAAGTGGTTAAAACTAACGTCATCAACATTCCAGTTGGTTCAGCTTCCCGCTTATCGTCAACGCTTACTAGTGTTAAACACAAATAACATTCTAATTGTTACAGCTTATCGGCAAAAGTGGTTAGAATTAAATGCAGTTATTATTTCAATTAGACCACATGGTACCAAAAGCAGCGTTGAATTCATTTTGAGTTCCTTCAATTAATGTTGTTAAAACTTAGAATAAATCATTTATAATTTAATAAAAAATTATTCATAACAATGATAAAAAGTGTTACTGCACCAATATAGAAAAGTTTAAAAAATGTTGGAGGACATACTAAATGCTATACCACTGATCGTTTAGTTAAATATCTACAAATGACAATTGTTGTCTAGAAATTTCATCCAAAAAAA
>JAOUZG010009324.1:3264961-3290973 GCA_026289955.1 Argiope argentata
TGTGTGTGTGTGTGTGTGTGTGTGTGTGTGTGTGTGTGTGTGTGTGTGTGTGTGTGTGTGTGTGTGTGTGTGTGTGTGTGTGTGTGTGTGTGTGCGTGCGTGCGTGCGTTATTTAGTTTTATGTCAAGTCATATACCGAATTTCATTTATTTGAATCGTTGATTTTAGAACTGTTGAATGAACATGAATTATTGCAGAACTATTCAGATTGCATTGCATGAAAAAGGACCAACCGACCAATAAATAGTCAAATCCTTAATCCTTCCAAAGTCGATAAATCTCTACATTTTGGAGGTTAAACCTGAATTCCAAATTTTATCTATCTAGTTATTTTTATGTTTTTTTTATTATTATGTTCCCTTGAACTCTAACAGTAGGATAGACATACTTCTTTTTAAAGGATTTCCTTCCAATTTTGATATAAAATCACAATTTTTTTGTCCATATACCAAAATACCATCAGCATTATTCAAGGCTGTTTTGAATTAAATAAAACATAATAAACCTTTAAAAGTAGATTTTACCATTAAATCTTAACAAAAGATTATATAACTTCTTAAAATTTATCTCTATTTCTATGAAAAAAAACATAGTTAAGCTTTTATATCTGTATCATTTTCGAACCTGCTTTTACGTTGAATTAGCTTCTATTGCTGACGTAATTCCTTTTATTAAAGTCATATACATTAAAGTATCCGTTTCCGACATATCAAATAGCACACATTAAGCTTTCAGATTCCTTGTAATTGATATCCGCCTACGATTCTGAAAATTATGTAACTCACATTTCGTTGCCAACATCACGAATTCTTTTAATGGAAAATGAGATCGAAATGACTTTTCTGAGAGCCATCTCCTTTTTGAAATAGAATGATGCCAAATAAGTATTATTTCGAGGAAAATTTTATCATCACTATCATTTGTGACATGATGATGAATTATTTCATTTTGTTTTGTTCCTTTCTTAGCTAAAATTCAGCATTTTATAGTTAAAGGAATTTCACAGATTCGTTGATATGCTATAAAAGATGTTTCCCCGAAATAAAATTCTACAAAAATTACTGAGAATAGGATATTTCTTGAAGAAAAGGATGTAATTTGGACAAACATACTTAAGAAGATTCCTTTTAACTTACCTTAGCCAAATTCTTCTAGTGGGTGGTACCTCGTAATGAAGATGAGATGCTTCTTACATGGTGGATGGATCTTTCCACCCTTGAAGGTACACTAATACGTGGGGGTCCTTTAATGACTGTGCCATCGATGACGGGATGTACTACGTAAGGGAAGGATTGTAACGTGGCCGGTGATGGCCCTTAGAGCTCAACCACAGCTCCAGCCAGTATTACTCTTGCGATGGTCCGGTCTTTCAGCCTTATTATTTAAATCCGTGTGCTTTCGTAGCGGGTCAGAGAGTCTGATATGACTTATCTTAGCCAATTAACCCAATGGGAGGCCCGTCAGAAACGCGGATGATTAGTTTCCGGTGCAGGGATTGGTTTTCTCTAGCCTGGTGGGTACAGAAATCGGGGAAATCCACTATTCCCTACCAATTATGGAACGGAACACGAAAAGGGCTTATAGTGGTCGGTGATAGTCTTAGGACTCAATTATAGTTTCCACCAGTGTTGACATTGCTACTGTCCAGTCATTCAAATGTATCCAGGTTCATGCTCCCGTTTTGCCCATGACTTTCCACTGGTCAGAGAAGCTGGTTATGGTTATCTTAGACAATTTAATGAGCTGTTATTTCTCTGTCAATATTGGTTTTGTACAATTTCAATAAAATTTCCTAATGAATCTGTAGCTTAGCATTTATGTTTTCCTCAAAAAAGTATTTTTAAATGTCAGACGTTAAGTAGGAGTTATTTTAACACCTTTGAAAGCGGCCATTTTACAGTATATACGAATCTTAGGATCTTAGGTAATGAAGCATGTTAACAAAATTGTATAATGTGCAATTCTATATTATTAAATAGTCAACAATGGATTGCCTTATTATGTTATATTCAATATTCAACATTATTTTGCTATATTGTATTATTCAATATTCATCAATATTGTTCTATATTATAATATTCAATATTCAGCAATATCGTGCTATATTATATTATTCAATATTCAAAAATATTCCATCATATTATATTATTCAATATTCAACAATATTCCACCAGATTATATTATTCAAAATTCAACAATATTGCACTGTAATGTATTATTCAATATTTAGCAATATATCATATTATTTAATGTTCAACAATATTGTGCTACATATTATAAAGTAAACAATATTTCACTTATTTTTTTTTCAATTTAAGTTATCCCTACGGAATTTTCTCAAAATCTTGTGAGTGAAAATTCTAAAAGGCTAATAGATAATTGATGCTTTATTTTTACAACTCGAGCACACAAGGGACAAATCGATAATAAACAATTGAAACAGCATTAAAAGTTCAAATAGCTCAAGTAGTGGTTTAATCATGGTTAAAATTAAGATGTACTCGAGAAAATAAGCATTTGCATTAAATATGCAATATCAATACAAAAATTATTAATAACTTATGGAGTTAAATTAGCTAACGGGGGTTTCTTAAAATCATCGATATTCTAATTTTAATTAAATGGAGAAAATTAACGAAGATAAAGTTTTACAACGATAAAAAGATTTTTTTATTTTAATCAAAAGTAGTATTTATATTAAAATTAATATTGCATATTATAAAAAAGAATTTTAATCCGGTCGAACACCGAGTATACAAGTGGTTGTACTACAAACATGAGTTCTTAAAGAAGTCGGAAAATTAAATTATAAAAAGTCCTTAAAATTGCTGTCTTATGTATTCAGTCCTTACGTATTATACCGTCCAAATGTATCACCAAATTTGAAGTCGTCGCCAAAGAGTTGCTAAACCACCAATTATGGCGACCCGGCAATGGTTTAATCCGTTGATCTTTATCGCCAAATTTAAATTCATCGCCAATGAGTTACTAAACCATTGGCGATCGTTGGCGAAGATGTTATAATGCGTAAATACCATATATTCTTGAATATAGTTTTTTTTTATCAAAAAGGAAGTTGTTTTATGGCGCCTTAATACTAAGAACTCGATAATTTTATATCTTAAATAACTTTTAGACTTTCTATATTTTTACTTAAAAATCAAAACTAGAGAAGCAGAAAAATTATTTGTGGATATCTCTTATAACCAACTATATTCCTTGAGTTTTAAAAATAATCTCTAAATTACATTTTTTAAATGCTTTAGCTCAAACTATTTATAGTAAAGTCTTTTATAGCACTATCTTTTCAATTTGTGATTTTTCAGATGTATTCAACACATTTCAAATCATTCAAACCACACATTATAATACTGATTCCCTTAGAGAACAAACAATATTCTCAGAAGAACCTTCAGTTTTAGAACCTTTTCAAAAACTGTTTCCTAACTTGAAATCACGGGGAAACAAATTACTTGCAATAGAATGTTTGTCGAAAATACTCTAAAAATTCAGTATAAGCCTAAAATATAAACTTCTTTCGGTCTAAAATGTATTCTAGAACTCAAAGCTCTGTCAATAAACAGAGTAAACATTCTTAAGAGGTTGAAATCTCTTGAAATTTATTCTGTAAAAGGAATCTGTATAAAGAGAAATAATATAAACAATCTAATAAAAAGAGAACTAATATAAGTAATCTAATATAAAGCGAAATAATATAAATAATCTAATATAAAGTGAAACAATATAATCTAATATAAAATGAAACAATATAATCTAATATAAAATGAGGGCCGGGATGGCCTGGTTGGTAGAGCGTTGGAATCGTACTCCTTAGGTTACGGGTTCGAAACTCACCGGCCAAAACAATTCCCGAGTGTATGGCGATTGGCGCTCGTTAAATCTGTTCTCGGTCACAAAGTCCTCCATATCGAGAGTAATATCACTGGGGGTACTGGGTCAGAGGTGATCGTTCTCTGTTCCAGGTCTAAATCGCGATCTGAGATGTATGAATGAATTTGCATGAATGTAGTCCGCCCCCTAAAAAGGGTTGTGACGAGTGTGTAGCTAAGTCGTACTCTTGGCCCTAGATGGCGCTACTTGTAAAACAAGAGACGTATATATCCGGCTTAAAATCTGCTGATGTATCAGCGGGGCTTGTCCATGGCAAGTGCCATAAGTAACAACATAAAATGAAACATTATAATCTAATATAAAGAGAAACAATATAAATAATCTATATAAATATGAATAATATAAATAATCTAATATAAAATTAAAAAGTAGTGTTAATGCTTCCACATCCGTATTTACCTCTTAAGAGGCTTTACAGCATTATCACAATTTTTCCAATCAAATCCAAAAGAAAGAGTTCCTTGTTTAAATCGCAAAGTTCTTCATAAAAAAAGCTTCTAATTTTTGAAATATTTATATTATAAAAGGAAACGACGATGCTTCTATTATTTTTCTTTATATTTATAAGCGATTAATAATCTATGCGTTAAAAATACAAGAACTATCTTGCCTGCATTCTCATTCATTCTGAGAAACTTATTTAAATATCCTACGCTTGGCAAGGAAAATAGAGATAAAATTCGAATCAAAGAGAAATAAAAGCTTGAAGTGAGCAGACGATAATAGTTCCCGCTCTTATTTACAATGAGAAAAATCACAGACTGATTTCGAGAGTTTTTTCTCTCTAGTAAATAAATGGATAAAAGAAATTGAGGAGAGGAGAAAAATACATTCGAGATGTTTAATAGCTGGAGGAAAACGAATGTAAAGTCAAAATATTCAGAGAAACAATTCGCTCGCCTTTAGAATAGGTGTTGTATTTCTAAATATTTAACAAATCTTTCCTTCGAAATATATTTTTTTATTTTCGTATGCTAGTATGTATAGAAAAAGAACTGTAATTGTTAAGATATTCGAACTCGATATTTTGATAAATCTTCAAGTATCAGACTGAGTCTTGAAAACACAATTTGGAAATTATTCTCATCTGTTTATCTTTTTGAGAATAAAATTTGATTCGTCATATTAAATCTCTTTTTAAATCAACAGTTGAGATATTTCTGGAAAGGACCCTATAATTTTGAATATCGATCAGATTATAAAAAAGATACCTGCATTTGAGCTGGCCCTCTCTTTTCTTTATCTTTATGTGAATAACAAATCATGTGCAACAATTAAAATAACAAAGATTTCATGTAACTTTGACAGAATGATGAACGTAAAATTACAACTAAGTAATATAACTGAAATTAAATATAATTAATATATCTCGTGAGCGAATTGGTCACTAAATATTACAAGTATTTCATATTATAACAGTAAGTAAATCTTGAAAATAGGGTACATTTAGCTTTTGCTAAAGTATATGCATATATTCAAAAGAATGTTATAAAATAGGATTAAAACGTATTGCCAAATACTATAAAAATTAATATTTGAATAACACTATTTAAAACATCATGGAGTTTTCGATAACGATTGTCAATTACAGCATCTACGATTGTGCATCGATATTGCTTTGTCATGAAGTTCTACTGATCAGTTAACGAAAAGCGAATTGTGCAAAACCTAACGATGACGATTCATTAAGTACAATAGAATTTTCATCTTCCATTATTGATGAATTCAAAAGGGAAGCAATTAATCAAAACGGTGCAGTTCGCTATTTACGACTGGCTTATTTTGACATTTGGGGGTCTGTCATCACGTTGTTATCTAGAATATGTGGACAAACGTGCAATGGTATATGTTGGCCAATAACAAGGACTCTCTGAAATTCTCCCAGAATTGGATAATTTCGAGGGGAATTGTAAATGTCTGCTATTGAATTTCATTTAATGTATTTTCCTACTGATTTATTGATTTGCAATAGAATTGTTTCTTTTCAGAATCGAGAATTTATGCAGAATTTTTCAAGAATAGAATATGGTTGAAGGGAAATAACTTTTATAGACATTCTTAAATATCTTCAAGGAAAAAAGTAACAGTTTTTGATATATATCTTAATTATCATGTCAAAACATGATGCCGTTTTTGGGTTGAGGTTTATGGCGTCAACAAAAATCCGTAGACGAAAAATTAAATTGTACTATCTGCATGAGCTTCTCAAAAAAATCAGCTTTTAATAATGTGCTGCTATTGCATTTAAAAATAATAATTTAAAAAAATAAGTTAATGACTACAGCGAATAAAAACCAGAAAAATGTCCTTTTGAGCAGGTGATTATATGAAATGAAATAAATAGGAAACATGATGCTTCTTAAAACAATCAATGTGGGAGAAAGTCTGTTTGGATCGTTTGCAATACTAAAGAGACTCATTCAATGAAACAATTAAAACGAATAAAAATGTAATTTATCTTGTACGAGAACATGTTACTTGGCCTTCCAAGAAATCATGTTCTGACATGATGCATTGAAATATGAATAGCAGATTTCATTTCAATCTTTTTTTTATCATGTCAGAGCATGATATTGTTTTGGAAATGAGTCGACAAAAATCCGTAGGGCGAAAAATAAGCATTTTAATCCCTTGGCTAAAAATAAAAATTTTATTATCTTTAGCATCTCAAAAAATCAGCTTTCAATAACGCGTTGCTATTGCATTTACAAAATTTCTGATTAAAAAAATCTAAGTGAATGACTACAACAAATGAAACCTAGAAAAATGTCATTTTGAGCACGTGATTATATGAAATGAAATAAATAAGAAATATGATTTTTTTTAAACGATAAATACGAGACAAAGTTTTTTGGAGTGTTGGCAATATTAAAGTGACTGATTTAATGAAACGATTAGAATGAATAAAAATGTAATTTAACTTGCATGAGCATGTGGTGTTTGGCCGTTCAAGAAATGATATTCTGACATGATACATTAAAATATGCATAGCAAATTTAATTTTAATTTTTTTTTATTTTGATATTAGTATTAGTTTGGATTCTGGAAAAATTTGAATATTTGGCTGTGAATTTTAGGTGGTACTTAACATAAAATAGTGATTTGACTTTAAATGAAACAGGGAAACAAAACAAGTAATAGTTAGTCTTAATATTCCCCTAAATATATTAAGAGGACTAAAACTTAATCTTAGAAGGAGTAAGTAGAAATTATATTCACGGTAGAAAGAAGAATTGTAGTATCCTGTGCGTATGAAACAAATTTACTAAATTCGAAGGATTTATCTCCAACCTGCGTGACATACTCTGATTAAAATCACGAATTTCGTAATCTAATATACGTACAGCAATAATAATAAATGTAAAATGACATGGCTTTCAAAGTCATTAAATAAATAAATTTTGAAATATATGATGAATAAGTTTTTCAATAGATTTTATTCAGAATAATAGTTTTCAATCGAAAAAGTAAACAGTATTTATTTACATTAGATTAACACAGTAATTTGAATGGTACCACTCGTTTGGTAAATATCATAATTTCAATTTGCTAACAGACATTTAGCAGACGATTCCTTTTCAGACATTTTATAACTGCTACTATTTTTATTTTAATTAAAATATTATTAAAAGTTAAAAGCAAACGATTTTTTCTCTCATAAACATATTTTATTAATATTATTTCCATTAATTTCTGTATAATAGCTGATGATCAATTATAAACCTTTTGGAACCTGGCAATGCTTCTAAATTATGCTGTTAAATGAAAAGAATAAACCAGCCGATAAAATTCTAAATTGCTTGGAGTATTATTTTAGTTTTAATAACTTAACGCGATAGTTTTCTAATACCCATGCAAAACAACTATTGGAAACTTTTTCAATAAATGACTTCCCTCTACACTCTAACATAAAACTATGGATATTGGTGAAGCAGCGAATATCTTTCATGATATTGGAGATTAAAGTTAACAAATTATCGTACTTTCTTGAGAATATAATATTTCTAATTAATTTAGTTTATGTAATTTCATCGCTATTTTTTCCAACGAACTGAAGCCAAAAGTTTACACGCAATTACAGTTGCAGTAACATGATCACTTAATAAATTTCATTGATTTACGTATTAGCATTCATGAGCTATTTTTATATGCCATCAAAAAGTGCAGATCACAAGCGATCACCCGATTCATTCAAAATATGATATCAATCTATAGTTAAGATGTTAATAAATCTATGCACCAATTCTTTTTATCTAGATGTTTACATTTTGTAGCAATCGAGTTCATCTGTACCAAAAACAGCTATACAGATAGAATTCTCCTTAGTTGAGTTCGTTTAAAGTCTACAAATTTGATATAAAAACATCAAATTTTACCTGCCATCTAAAAGTATTTTTACGTTATCATATTTATAAATCGACAGAGGGACGAACAAATAGGTATACTTCCAAAAATGTGCTTTTAGAACTCATCAGATCCCCTTATTCCAATTTTTTGGCGATTATTATATATTCTGTATACTTTTTTCCTGATTCCAGAAACCTTTCTAATTTATTACATATGTTTGTGTAGCTTTTAAAAACTAAATTTCCTCATATTAATTAAATAAATGTATTATTTTTTATTTCAATAAATGTGTATAATTTCTAGTAAATAATTTTATCTTTATAATTTTGTGCTGCTTTGGAAAAAAGAGTTAAATTTAGAGGAACTATTGTCAAGAATTAAAATCTTTTATTTTCTTCATCAGAACAAAGTGACCTAAAACTATAAAGAAATAAAGAAAATATTTTATACAGTATTAAATTTCGAACAATTAAAAATCCATTGATCTTCAAACATCGATTATAAAGATTTATTTCAATAAAAAAAATAATGACACGATATCATGGCGATATCAAACGATTTATTCCAAAACGAGATGAAAAATTAAAGAAATAAAATATTTCAAAAATAATATTCTGTATACATTTTCAAAAACAAAACACCTTTTATAAGACATATTTTATTAATATCCCATTCGAATAAAGCAAAACACCAAAAGATAATTTTTACTAAATATCAAACGATATCAAGCGATGGAATTTATACAAAATAAATTTCTAATATACGATAAAATAAATCTGCCTGAGAGTTGAAGCAAGTTTACTGAGCATTCGACAATTTGTGGCTATTGCCTTTATTATTATTTTTTTCGCATTCTTTTTTCCTCCATCGTTCATTCTTCTTCAAACACCCATCTTCTTTCAAGGAAAATCAACTCTGGTACCAACAATAATTCATTTCAGCTGCAGAAGATGCAACGAATCGCTGATATACTCCGGCTTTTGCCATTTTCTTTTCCTGTATTCTTCTGGCGTGTGACTTTGTTCTTTTTGGTTTTCTATTGTGCGTAGGAGTGAAAATTAATAAAAATGGCGTCGAACCAGAAAATTTGTTGAGTAGGTGGTCATACTCTCACGAGTAATAGGATTCCCGTTGAACAATGGTCCACCCTCAATTTGTAAGTAAAGAAATAAAGTCTAATTTTTTTTTGGTAACATCTATTTACTTGGTTTGTAAGAAATTTTTTATGGAATCGGTAACTCCATTTGTTCATCTTCCAATGATAAATTCTCAAGAGATTCAGTTGGTGTTTAAACGAAATCTGAGCGAAGATTTTAAATTTTGGTTATTATTTATTTATTTAGTTAGTTATTATCTTTGCCAAAGATTAAAGATTTCATATTTTTCGTTCTAAAGATTTAATATCGGCATAAATAAATGGACGTAAATAAAAAATGATTCAACAAAGTTCTTTATAATTGGAAGAAAGTTGATTTTCTGAAAACTGAAAGTAAAAAAGTTTGTGTGTGTGTGTGTGTGTGTGTGTGTGTGTGTGTGTGTGTGTGTGTGTGTGTGTGTGTGTGTGTGTGTGTGTGTGTGTGTGTGTGTGTGTGTGTGTGTGTGTGTGTGTGTGTGTGTGTGTGTGTGTGTGTGTGTGTGTGTGTGTGTGTGTAAAAAGAGAGTGATATATAAGAGTAAGATAAGAGAGAGATAATGAATGATTACATTTTTTTAATTCCTTAATTATTCTTGCTTTGCAGTTGCTATTGTTTTCATCTCTTAAAAGTTTTAAGATTTTTATTTTATCTTATAGATTTTATATAAAAAAATATTTGTTATCTCTTTAATATTCAGAGAAAAAAAATATTTTTGGCACAGTTTTATCCTTTTTTATTATTTTCTATTTATTAACCTTTATTTCTCGAGCTATATATTGTTGCTGCAAAATAAAGAACACAAAAGAATCATAAGTTTTTATCGAACAATAGAACGCACCCATGATTGACCGCGTTCAAATAGCACCAATGCAGCTAATTCTTAAAGATCACATGCATATTCTGAATAAGTATATAAAATCTCATCATAAAAAACTCTTCAATTAACAATAAAATATATTATTCTAATTAGTATGTGTATTGATTCATCTTCCTATATCATTTTTAATATAATATCCCGTTTATAATGTTCCTACTCTAAGAACAAATTCTATTCTTATCTTTTTATATCCTTATTATCATATCAGAGCATGATGCTATTTTTATTTATGTTTTCTGAAACCTCAAAATGCATAGACAACAAATTGGTGATTTGTCGGTTTTAGGGCCTGAATTTTTCGCTTTTAGGATTATTAGAAAATGATAAAGATGGTTGGCACATTTAGCGACTTATCGGCAACCAAAAGTTACAACTTGGCACGAATGTCAGCCTTATCGCACAATCCGTCTTATCGTTACAATCACACAAATGTCCCGATTCTCGATACATCGACGCATGCGTGTTCTGAAAGTCATATGATGGTTTCAAACCTGTTTCATAGGTTAACTACTTAAATTAATTTACACAAATAATGTCTTAAAAGTAATAATGTTCTCTCATAATAATATAAAATTAAAGATAGTAGATTTCAATAGTTTTAATTAATTTCATAGTACCGAAATATGGATATCATAATAAAAACATAAAAAGTTGAGATTTTTAATTACATTTATAATTTTCAATGAATATACAAGTGCCCCTTTTATTATTTGTGATTAAGTTGTGCCTTAATTAGTTTGTAATATTGCACGATTGAAGTGCCAAATCTTTTTATATTAATTTTTATCATTTTTTTAGTCTTTGAAGTATTTTATAAATCATAATTCCAAATAAATAATATAAAGAATATAAAAATTAATATTCTTGAAATTTATTTTCAAATTAAAACACCTCAATTTTTAAATAAATTAATGGATATTAATATATTAACTGTTGTTGATTAGTCCAAGCTCTGGATTTTTTTTAAATAGTATATTGTCATCTAATAGTAATCCATAATAATAATATCCATATAAAATTACTCAACAGAAGTATTGTAATACATGTGTGAAGAAATTTATTTGAAAATTGTGTTTTTTGAAACATGGAACTTGCGAGGTTAAGAAAAAAAAGTAAAAACTGTTTTACTACTTTCTTGTTATTAATGTTATTCTTTAAAAAATGTCAAGAAGCATTACAAATATGACTCATGAAAGTTTTTAATATGTAGATGCAATTTAAAAAAATCATTGAACAAACAATGTTATGAATACAGATAAGTGATTAAAAATACAAATATGGTCGGGATAGCCTTGTTGGTAGAGTGTTGGATTCGCATCCCTTGGGCAGCGAGTTCAAACTCTCCAGCCGAAGACTCTCCGTGTGTGTGTGTGTGTGTGTGTGTGTGTGTGTGTGTGTGTGTGTGTGCGTGTGTGTGTGTGTGTGTGTGAGTGTGTGTGTGTTGAGAGTAATACCACTGGGGTGATTGTTCTTTGTTCAAGGATTCCGAAAAACACGTAAAATATACAAAGTCTTTAACAAACTGTAAATAAGAATACTAAAAATTAGCAATGGAAATACAAATCATGAAAGAAATTCGTGTCATTTATAATAAATATTCAAAAATACAGATGGCAAAGACAAATTCTTTCTACAGATATAGTCATGATTACAAATCAGTAAATAAGACTTCGAAGGAGCATAAATTATATTTTCAAGGAGTTACGCAAAGTTACACAAGTAGAAGTTATTTAACATTATTCTAGTTTTACTTTAATCTAGTCATATCTAGAAGTCAATGACTCATAGTAAAAGAGCATTTAAGTTTAATTATGTGTGTCGATCTACATTCTAAAATTCAAATAAGCGTAAAAATTTAATCCAAAATATTTCGTTAATTTTATTATAAAGCTTACTTAAATAGCTAAAATAAAATTCTGGAAAATAATTAACTTAAATTTTACTACGACCAAGTACCAATTAATAAGAGAATATAATAAAATGTCTTTCCATTCCAAAATGCTTAAAAAGTTAAATCTCTCCCATTTAAAATGTTTATAATAAATGTCATATTCGTGTAGCTGGTACTTTTCTTGTGAAGATATTTTTTTATTATTTCTATATTAACGGAGATGATAATATGCCCAAAATAACAGCCACAATAACAGAAGTTGCTAAAAAATGGTCACACTTTCTTGTCATTTTTCCGGATCAAGTGTGATTAATTGCCTTACCACCAATTTGGAATATACATTTTTGGAGGATCTACCCCCTCATCGTGCATGTGAGAATAATATATTTCTTATTAATTGACTGCTTTAACTAACATTGAAAGAAATACTTGTCAAGAGTCGATCACTCTCAAAAAATTATAATCTAAAATTAAGTTCAAGAATATTAACGTAATAATATCGATATCGTTTTCTAGAAGCATAAAAAATTATTCTCTTAAGAACATTATATTTTCTCATTTCATATCAACCTGCCTATGGCGATAAGTTTGTTCGTTAGAAATATTAATATCTTTGATTTCAATTCAACATCTATGCTTAATTTGATATTCATGTTTGTTATAACAAGGTGTTTTTGATAGAAAAATACTTTAAAGATAAACAATACTTCAGAAATTTCGTAATATTAATCTTTTGCTAAAATTCTAATAAAACTTTTTTAACTTTTATTTTTTAGAAATATTTCTCACCCACTAAGTAGTGTTTCCCCTTTCCCGTAAGGCAATTAATCAAAAGAGAAAATATTTATACATAGACATTTACATATTACAATAGAATATTATAATAGAACCTTTCATTTTATTCTAAAATTATTAATGCCATGATTCATTTCATGTTAGAAAATATTAATTTATTAATATAAAATCATTCCTTGGTTATCGTTTGTGAAAAAGGATGCTGTTTTGAAGAAGCCCAAAGAAGAAAATGAAAATCAAAGCAAAGTGTGTGGGGGGATTAATTAATATCTTAATTTTCATCTGCATTAAAACCATATTAATTTCATTTTAAAATGTTCTATTATTTCTTGATCCAACTCCAGTTTTTTTTAAGGGAAAAAATCCCTAAAATTTGCCAAATTCTTTTAGAAATGCATTAATTTCCCTAATCTAAATCTACACGTTTCAAAAAAATCCCTATCAAAAATCTCATTTTAAAAAACACTAAAGAGGAATTTTAGTTCTCTTTTGCTATTTTATTTCAATATCTTGATGTAAACTGACTAATTTTTTATGATCATTTCTTGTACAAATAGGCTTGCCGGGAGGGAATAAATCTATGCTTTAACTTGAGATTTAAAAAAAACATCATTTTCCTAAATTTCGACGGATGCTTAATCTAAAAATTATATAATTTATAGTCACATAAATAATTTTTAACGGTTAAAACTGAGTAATGACTATAATTAGTTAAAACTAACAAAGATGTGAAAAAATAATGTTCTCACAAGACAACTTTAAATTTCCCTTAGCAGATTTCTAGTTTGTGTGTGTGTGTGTGTGTGTGTGTGTGTGTGTGTGTGTGTGTGTGTGCGTGCGTGCGTGTGTGTGCATACGTGCGTGTATGGTAACCGCTTCATATATATATTTTCCTTCAAACGAATCGAAAAATTCGTAACAAAAAACATATAAAAGCATAAGTGGAAAATTCTCTTTTATTATTCGCATCTTCACTGAATAGAAAAAATGGAACTGAAAATAATTATTAAATTTGCAGAAACTTAAAATAAATAATCCTCTATTGGAATCCCAAAAGGGAAAGGGTTTTTAATGAGAAAAGAACATGTTTCATTGCTTTTCTGTCATTTTTTAGAGAAAACTTCTCCTGGTAAAGAAGATCATCATTCATAGTATGTGAACAAAAGTGACAATAAAATTAATAATAAAATTTGCAGAGTATACAAAATAATTCCCCAATTGAAATCCCTTAGGGAAAAAAGTTTTTAAAAAGAACAGTTCTTATTGGTTTTCAGCTATTTTTCCAAGGAAAAAAGTCAAGTGAAACCCGATTTCCTTGAATATTTTTGGCTTATGAAATTCTAACGTATTGAGAATAACGTAATATGAAGACAAATTAATATGAGACCCTAAAAGTATTCTTTAAAAATGTATTTAAAAAAATTTGTGGCGAAATGTTGATATTTTCTTATTTTTTCCTTAAAAATGTATATCTGAAACCTGCATTTACCAACTAGAATTGTTTCTCCGAAATTTTCTTACATACTCTTTAATAAATTATGTGTGTATTCTTAGCAATGTAACATTGATGAACTATAATCATTAAAAAACTTATTAGCTCATGATATATGACGATTTTTCACGATTAATCGCTGATGGGCTGATAATACACCCATGGGCAGGTTTTTCCAAGAACTTTCTTTTATTGTCTACATTAATGGTCTTATTTCCCTAAACCACATTTTTATCATGTCAGAACATGATATTGTTTTAGGGATGAGATTTTGTGGCGTTAACAAAAACCCGTAGGCGAAAAATAAAAAAATTATCTGCAAGAGCATCTCGAAAAATCAGCTTTTAATAACGCGTTGCCATTAAATTTGCAAAAGCTCTGATTTTAAAAAATAAGACAATGGCTACAGAAAATAAAACATAGAAAAATGTCATTTTGAGCACGTGATTATATGAAATGAAATAAATAGAAAATGTGAAATTTTTTTGTACATTGCACTAGTGCAAGTCCCTTCCTTTTAATTAATCTGAGTGTCCAAATAAATAACTATATTTACACCGATTTTTATTGATACTCTCATTTATATTCCAGTACTTATGCCAAAAGAATAAATATTCGAATAAATATTTTTGTCGAATAAGTATTTAAGTATTTGTCGTACCGTCTGCTGCAAAAAAAATGCGAGATAAAGGGTTTTTGGATCGTTTGCACACTCAGATTCAGTGACTCATTAAGAGAATTTAATCGGAAAGTGACTCATTCAATTAAACCATTAAAATGAATGAAAATATAATTTAACTCGCACGAGCACGTGGTGCTTGGCTGTTCAAGAAATGATATTCTATCAATATATATTGAAATATGCATAGTAGATTTCATTTTAATCTTTTTTTTTAATTTCTTTAGTTTTATTATAAAGCTTTATTTGAAACTTTTTTTGCAATTTTTTTTTAAGTTCTGAATATATTTTTCGAAATAGATTTTGAACCCAAATTTATTTCCAATATGTTAATACTGTTTAAATAAGTTATATTGCTAATATCGATTCAAAGGATGAACTTACAAATGATAACAGCAAAAAACTATCTTTATTTTTCTTGCTCAAGAAGGAATTTTAACATTTATAGATCGATTCATCCCTTTTCATATTTTAAATTTCGTTTTCTAAAAAATTAAGATATATGAGTAAATATTTTCAATATCTATCCTATTATACCTCTAAATTAAACGTTTGAAATGGTTACAAGATATTTCAAGATAAATATGAAAGAAAACATTCGACAGAAAAGTATTGTCCGTGGTTGTATTTGTCCGTTTTTCTACAGCTTCTGTATAATTGCTTTCACAAAGGGCAAATCTCATCTCATTTGATACTAGAAGAAATCTTGGAAAACTGTTATAAAAATTTAGCATTGAAACTACATTTTGAAGACGCCTTAATCATAAAATTCAGTTTAAAAATGAAAACTCTTGTTTGTTTGAGAGATTCTTCTATCGAAATTTAAAAGTATCTCAATATTCTTCTATATCTGTTTTTCAAAATAATAATTCGAACCAATCTTTTCTCACCACTTCAAGAAATCAGTTCGTTAAAAATATTTACATAAAAGGGGGGGGGAAACAAGGAGCTCTTGAAGTTTTATTTCCAAAACGCAGTAATTTGTCGTTGCCATATACTTTTTCAAAACATATATATAGTTCCACATTTTTTAAAAATATTGTTTTCCAAAATTAAGAAATAAAAAAATTTCCACATTTCAAGAAATAAGTCATATAAATACATACAAAAAATATTAATAATAACCTGAAAAACCAAATTTTATATGCATTCCAAAATTATAAAAAAATAAACTTTTTCTCTTGCATTTTTGTACCAAAATACCATTTTTCTGAAAACATTTCAAACTGTTTCTTAAATTATGTGCAAGTCTCTTCCTTTTACTGAACCTGAGTGTGCAAATAAATAACAATATTTACGCCGATTTTTATTGATTCTGACATTTATATTCCGATACTTATACCAAAAGAATAAATATTCGAATAAACATTTTTGTCGAATAAGTATTTAAGTATTTGTCGTATAGTCTGCTGCAAATATATTATCATTTAAACTTTTCATTTTTTATGAATTTAGCTTTGATCTTTCGCCTTCTAGTTGGAATAAAGCAAAAAATGGTATGAAAAATATTTTATGAATTCTTCTTTTGCACAGAATCATCTTGACTTAAGAATAAGAAGTGACTTTAGAATTCATCTCAGTAAATATTTTTTTGACTGAGTTATGCTTTCTTAACCATTTCTGAAAAAGAAATCTTTTTTTTTGCTGCCATCGAATACTTGTAAGAAATAAAGCCTGTTTTTTTAAAAAAAATCTGATCTTAAATGTTGTTTACTTGGGTTCGCATAGTTTATAAAACTTTTTCATAGCATTTGAAAATTCAAAAAGACTTTTATATTTATAGACATTCATTTGTTTCCCTTTTTTTGTTACTTTTAACGCTTAAAAAATTGAATATTTTGTATATTATAGTAGCATTTAGTATCGATACTTTTTCATATTTAAGCAAAAAAAGTTCTTAATTCCACTTAATTACTTGTTGAAAAGAAGAAAATGTCAAGTAAAATTCAAATTAAAAGAAAAAGTACAGTTTCCGAAAAATACTAGTCAATACTTTTCGTTCAGTCAGAATTCTCTTATAATATAAAGTTCTACTATATAAATGTTATTCTGTAATTTCAAATGGTATCATAAAATGGTTTTTAAAAAAGAATAAAAACTGAATTCGTTCTGAATTATTTACTAAGCCTAAATGAATTTTCGATGAACTCGAAAATTGATTCAGACTCGCGAACATTACTTTTTTTTTTTAGTATTAGTCACCAATAAACCATTCTTTTTTCTTTTCTTTCTTTATTTTTACAATAAAATTTGTATTTTATTTTTATTTTTTTAATCGCCTACTTTATGATTTTAAGGAAATTGTAAAATTAATATTTCGAAAAAATAATTGTTTGGTTAACGAACTCTAATTTAAAGAAAAGTACTTATAAGCCTAACTAGACGAACATGTTACTGTTTTGTACAATTCTTTTTTTTCCTATGAATTTATTTTATCCTATGAATTAAATTTTCCAAATTACGGCAACGTATTTTTTTTCTATATTTTGATACATTTAGTGAAAATTAAACTGTACTATGAATTCAAGGGTTATAATTTGTTTAAAATTTCATTTATAGATTTTGGTAAAGTAGTATAAAATATTTTTGTTATTTTTTTATAATTTGTGATAAAAATGAAAATGTATATCTATTGAAAATGTATATCTACATTTGAAATGTGTATATCTATATTAAAATTTTAAAAAATATAATAATTGTAGTATTTCTGTCAGCATCATTGGTAATTAATAGTAAAACAGTTTTTAAAAATTCTTATGTTTTTCTGTGTAAGTTTGTAGATCTTAAAAGAGTAATGATTAAAAGAGTGACTTTTACAATTATCTTTTTATTCATTCTAATGATGTATTGGTTTAAAACACTTATAACTGTATTCAAACATAAAAAAATGTATAATTCAGGAAAACACGACATTGTATGAAATTACTTAATTAGTATTCATTAATTAAAATAAATGAGAGGTAGGAGGGTTACAGAATAAATAATTAGAAACTAGTTATCTCATCAAAAACTCAAATTTGCATTTTATTTAGAAAAATTGTTAATAAATTACATATTCGGGAAAATTAATAATGCGTTACATGCTCAAGTCATATTGGGTGGAGGATAGATTAAAGTTAAGGGGGGGGGCACATTTATACTCTTAACAGATAGAACAAAAAAGAATAACGCCCAAGCCCGAACGCCTAGATCATTGGTAAGATGCGCTACATCTATGTCAGAACACCGGCTAAATACTTCCTATACTTAATAATTTAATTAAAATATAACTTTGTTCAAACAAGTTATTTTGTCGTTGTTGTTTTAAGGAACACTTGTCATAGATAAGCTTCGCCGAGTCATCAGCGAGTTTTAAGCCGAAAGGAGCCTCTCTTGTTTTTGAAGTAGCGCCAACGACTTTTTGCTACTCACTCATCACATTTGCTTGCACAACCCCTTCTTACTGAGGAGGGTGGCACACTCTTACATCTTACAAATAGAAAACAGAAGAACAACAATGCCGGAATCGGGACTTGAACCCGAGATGCCCAGTTCTCGGGGAGCACCTCGCTACCACTATGCCTGGACGCCTGCACAAGTTATTCTTAAAATGTATTAAGATTTTTTAGGACTATTTACATTTTGAGAAAAAATAAAAGTAATAAAACAAATATTTTACATCAAATAAATCATCAAAATAAATATTTTTTATTGTTGAAGAACGGAATATAAATGAATATTTAATAAATAAACTGACTTTAATATTATTATTACTTCAGACATAATAAATAATAATTTTAACTAATTTATGAATAAATAATAATAGTAAAATCATCGTTTCTAATATTATAATGTTTTTGCAGGTAATGTATTACTTATAAGATGCGTAATGCAAGAATTGTATTCATGAAAAACAATAAATTACTATTAATGCTCATAAAGTAGATGAAGGAATGAATGAATAGACTGAGAGATAAGTAGACCGATAGACATATTTTATGTTTTTTGCGTGATGTAAGAACCAATTCATATAGAATTTAATAGTTGGTTCCTTCAATCCAGACAAAACACCAATGAAGCAGACGAGAAAAAACAAAAACATTATCATGCAACTATATTTCAACCTAGACAGTCTATTTCTTTTCGTTTTGTATCGTTTTATTTTATATTTTTTCGTTATCTAATATTGCGTGATAATATCTAAAATAAATAAAAACTTATGCACTATGCTTTGAGTTATAAAATTAGGTATATAATATTCCCGTAACTACAAAAAAGTTGTTTCAAAATAAAAGGAGGTTCGTTTATTTTTTGATATTTCGAAAATTCGAATCAATTTATCTATTTTTAAAAATAATGAGCAGCTCTAGGGATAGTCTATAATAAGTTATTTCTATTGCAAAATTAGTTTAATTTGAATTTTCCCAATGTTTTATTAACCAATATTTTGACTAATATCTGGCTACATATCTACTGTATTCATTTAATGAAAAATTAGTAGGAATAATACAGTATGTACGTAAAAATACAGTTTTTGAATTGTATTAGTAAAATTGTATTGCATAAATATAATTTTTAAATTATAAAAATATGTAATTTTTTAAAATTTTAATCTTAAATTCAGATCAAAATTTCTTTATTCCAAATAATAATTTTTAAGACGTTTTTTCAGAAATATATTTGAGTTTAATCTCATTATATATTTTCATTTTAAACTCCTCAAAAAGTAATGAAAATTGGAAAGAAGTTATATTTTATAACTAATAATTTCCGAAATCGTTCTATTTTAACCTTCCATCAACCACTTAGCCAAATTCTTAATTTTGTTCACCTTAAAAATTCTCTGTTGTAAGAATTACGAGTCCAAAAGTCCAAAGCTTTTTTAGAAGCTTCTCGAGTTAATACTCGGATGATGAGTGACTCGGCAATTACGACGAGACTAATTAATTCAATTAGTCTCGAAGGAGTCTGTAATTTAAAGAAATCTGATATGATTTATATGATCATGAATAAATATAAATGATTTATAATAGATATATAAGATTTATGATAGGTTATGTGATTTATGATAGGTATAACATAGACATTCACTACGCTCTAATATAATGTCAAGCGTAACAATCATTACTTACAAGAATACCTTAATAGTTTATTAAAATATACTGAAACCTCAAAACTTCCTCATAATTTCTCTACCAAAATTGTTTAAAAAATCTTTAATAAAATCGACAGACGATAAATTCCTTCAAGGGTTCAGTAGAAAGTTGGATACAAATTCATACCACAGATGTTAAATATGTGTCCGAACTTCATCCATCTAACATTTTAATTTCTACAATTTTAATATCCAATATGACTTAGACAGACAGACACAATTCCTTCAAATAGTCCTCTTTCAAAACTTAACTATAAAAAGTACAAATTTAGTGTAAACGTCATATACTGAAGAAAATTGTGCTTTTCGAACTTTAGAAAATCTAAAATGTTTTGGCGATTATACAGGGTGTCCATAATTAAACGACCTTTCATTAAAGTTGGTTACAGGCGAAATTATTGTTCACAAAGGTATGAAATTTTATATAGGACTTACAGAAGGGACAGAAATTTGTTTGAGGGGATGAAAAAAAAATAGTTCAAAATGTTGCCATCAGGGGCAGTTTGTCAACTGAATTACACATTTAGCATATTTTTGATAAATTTAATTACAACTAAACATGCTCAACAGGACGGCCATCATTCTTTGTTGCCATCTGGTATCGTAAGATAGAATGTTCCTCCGTTGTTCGTTGTATGTTCTGGGAAATAGTAAGAACAAGCTGCTCTTTAAATAAGGTAAGGGTTTTGGATTATCCAGGTGTTTTGATGTCTTACCAGGTGTTTTTGATGTCCCCAAAGCCAAAAGTCACGCGCGTTTATATCTTGAGACCTGGGAGGCCACAGATCACGATCTTCTGTAAAATGATTATGAAGAACGTCTTTTACACAATGGCTAATGTATGTAGGAGCTCCATCCTACATGAAAATTATGCTCGAAAGCCATTGACGTACTTGCTGTGGTCAAACTAATTCTCTCAACAAATTCCAATCCTTTCATTATGTCCTATATGAAATTTCCTAACTTTCTGAACAATAGTTTCGCCTGTAGACAACTTTAAAGAAAGGTCGTTTAAGTATGACCACACTGTATTTCCTTTGTACTTCATATGTGAGAGAATAAAAAGAAATTTAAATAAATATTTTGGTGTAAAATTAAAATGTAATAAAGAGAATAAATTTTATGCTCCCCTAATGGAATTACTTTTTATTGAATCTTTCTGGATCTCAATTACCATATAATTAAGTATTCAGAATATCGTCGTGTTTAATTTTATAGCATTTAAAGTTAATAAATTTGCATCAATGGTAACCGAATCTACAGCCAAATTATCCCTTTATATTAGAAAGCTGTGAAGAAATTATTCTGTAATTTATTCCTATGTTTACTTAATGGCCACTACTAATTAAACCAGAAAGAATGCTTTGATTTTATGTATAAAACAGTTTTATAATGAATCTCTTAATCATTTTTAACTTTTTTTAAAGTTTTTAAAATTATATTTAAAGATTTCACCAACAGCAGAAGCTATTCACAGATTCAAGGCAATTTTGTTTAAAAACAAGCATTTATTTCCATGTTTACAAATAGGAAACCGAAGAAAACAAAACAAGGCATTTTGTCGAAAATTATTCTTAAAATTCAGCATGCACATCTACTAAATGCAAATTTCTGTAATTTAAAATGCTAACGACAAATGCCAAGAGTATCTTTACGGTTGAAGTAACTTTTGTGAAGGACTTACTTATCAAAGCTTTTGATTTTTTCCCCGAGTATAAAAGGAATGCGTGCTTGAATCCCAGCATAATCAACATTTTTGCAAGTAATTTTCACAAGAAAGGTTCCATACAGAATATATGCAAACTTAACCATAAAGCAACGAGTTTTAAATTAATTTTAAGAAACAAATGAAAAGCCTTCGTGTTGTATTGTTTTACCAACGTTGAAAGGGTCCTTCTCTCAATATTAATAATTCCAACACAATCCCTGGACTGTTTACGGATTCATCTCTGGAAACCGCATTTAAATATTCGAAGCTCCTGCAAGAAAGGTGAAAACAATCAAATTCGAATTCCAAGGGCTCCGAGGAAGTTGGGGACGCTGGAGTCGAGAAGACGATAAAAGTTTTCGTCCTCATTTACATGGTAGGAAATTGAGTTCTGATCATACAGCAGTTCGTTCCGGTGCTCCCCGGCAGATGTCTGGAGAAAATGATTAAACAAAAGAAAAAGAACGCCTTTGAGACCTTTAAGGGCAAGATGAAAATAAAGAAAAGGCAAAACATGCAGAGAGGAAACATGGTACTCTCTCTTTGCAGTTGCAGGAACTCTAATAGCAGGAACTGAATGTGTTTTTCATTCAGTTCCTGCTATTAGTTCATACTCTCCCTATATGCATCTTGTTCAAATTTCCAATCGTTAATAAAAAACTTTTTATTCATCCACTCCAGTTCCAGTAAATTTTTTTAACTTATAGTGGATAACATTTGATGTTAATACAATTTTTCAAATATTAATGCATTACTTTTTTATTAGTTTAACAAAAAAAACAACTTTCTAGCCAAAAGTCTTCATTTCCCCACCGCCAAATAAGTAAAGAATTCAGTTTATTTTTTCCTCTACATTAATGGTTAGGCATAACATGTTTTAGCCGATTCTTTCAAACGATTCGGTTTATTTTCTCAGTTTATGATGCGTTTAAAATCGAGCATTGTTAGATTTTTCGGATTCGTTTTGAAGTACTTTCGTATTAATATAATAAAGGATAAAGAAAATTAAAAATTTCTCATTTATATTGGGCTATCCCAACGGGAGTAGAAAATTCACGCATTTGCGTTGCCTCAATTGGCGTTGAAAATTCATCGCCAATTGAGTGTGTAACTGATTATGTTCTGAGTGTACTGATTTATCTTCAACGGATATGAAATTGATTTGATTTTCACCAGGTATAATTTTTTGATGTCATTTATATTAATTGTTTTAAATTCTAAAAAGTAACAAAAATGATTTTTTTTTGTTGGCCTTCGTAGAAATTGACTTTTTTTTATATTACTGGTTTTATTTTTAGATTAAAAAGGCATAAGAATGCATTTGTTTTTGTAATGTGTAATGTGTATCTTTACCTTTAGCAGATCTTTATTCGGCTTCGAATAAAATTTCGGGTCTATTTGGAAGCAGTTGTTAAAGTGTAGTGTAATCAATCTTGAACAAATATTTTGGAATATACACGCTCTTGACCTATTCAATCTTTTTTCTTATTTTTCTTTATCTATAATGTAAAGTAAAACAGTTCATATATATGTCTGTTGATAACGGAATCCCTAGTCAAATAATGAATTAGAGAACTGAATTTTGCTCATAAGAGTAAATTTCTGGAAGTCCAATAGGTTTAGGCTTTTCCCTGTAAATAATGCAGCAAAGCATCAATTTCCTTAACTTAACACTTTAAAGCACCATTTTTGATTTTACTTTTACTTTTCAGTTAGCCGGACCCCAGCGAAAAACCGCCAAATAATGTAAAATTCCGCCAAATTACTTTGGGATTTTTTGCTGTAGCCGGCTAACGGAAAAGTACCTATTTTTTTAGTCATGATATATTAAAATAGTTTTAGGTATATATATATAGTAGGTTTTTACATCTAACCAAATTAATAAGCAACAATAATTAAGAGCTCAGAACCCAACGAAACACGTTAGACCATCCAGTTTTAAATGTCAACATAAAATTCACATCAAAGAATTGGTAATTCATGGTGGTCCTTTAATAGAGATACTATTGAACAACTTTCTACATCGAAAACGAGGAAATCGACCGAAATTTTAAGTAAATAACTAATGAGAATTTCTTCCGTGATAATGAGTCTTTACAAACCGTCATTACGTGTTTGTTTTTGTCAAAAAAAGTCCATAAATATGACTCTGTAGTTTTCGTATTCACCCTATATGACACTTAAGTATATATTACAGAGCCCAAATTAATTAGAAATTGGCATATAAAATCTATAAATAAGATTTTAAGACGTGGAATTTCTTTTATGTGAGCTGTAAAGACAATGGTTACATCCAGTTTTAGTCCCAAAATTTTATTAACATGTAGATATCGGACACTGCACACACGTGAAGCAAAAATAATTAAAGTACACAGCACGCAAAAAAGCAACAATATCATCTTTCGATTTTGTCAGTCTTAGATCCAGACTGACCACTACTCTCGCACTTTATCAGTCCTCCATTCCGATTCCGATTCCAACTGATATCCTCCTTCTTCGTCTGTCAGTCCTGGAATGTTGTTATTTCTCGCCTCGTATTCGCCTCTTCACATTCCTCCTTCGTTTCGCAATCCATCTCTCATCTACTATCTCTGGTTTATTTCTTTCCGCACTCAACCCATTTCCCTCTGCGTTCTTGCTTATCTTCACAAAAAGGGTTGCTAATTGATTTTAGCAGGTTTGCCAAAGTTGGCGGACTTTACAATTATATTTAGATACGTCATCTACCGTTTGCCAACGGACTCTGAACCCTTATACATGCATTAGGATGAGTTTAATTATACAAAATAGGGATGAAAGGGAAAAAAAGGAAGAAATGTTTAAATTTAACAATAAAGTAAATTCCACAAATCTTCACATCTTTCCGCTTCTTACCCCTTTGTGAAATAGAATCGTCGAAAAATGGTCGTCTTGGGATATTGAAACAAACTGCATTTCTTGTTCATGTATGAACTAATAAATATGTAGAAAATTATATCTGGGGTTCATACAGTTTCTGCAAAACCCAAAATACTTCTGTTTCAATTAAAAGTCCTGAATTGATATGTATGAACTAACAAATATGATTTTAAAAAATTGGAATAAATCTTTAATACTAAAGAACATTCTTACAACTAAAACCCACTCCATAATGGAGTTTCCATTAATGGCAATTATAGATTCTCAAGGTAAAACATTCAAGAGAATCATCTCTGTATTGCAAAATGTCAGCTTAACCATAAGGCATCGCATAATCCCATATTACTAATAGATGGAATTATTCTATAAATACTCTATTTCGATAGCAAAGCTAAAGGGAAATAGGATTTAGATAAATCTAAGGAAGAGACCTTCTATTATTACATTTGCTTATTTTAAAAAAGCATTTCTTCCTTATTTGCTTTATTATTTTGTTGCCGTTTATTGTTTTAAATGTCATCGATAAAACAAAACGACGAATACTTTAGTTTAAATTCTCAAAAATATTCTTAATTTATAACGCATGATTGACATCAATTTTACATATACATAGAGTAGATAATCCATATACATACTATAGAGAAAGCATAATAATCGTCAAAAAGAAAACGATTTTTTGACAAATCTCCACCTTTTATATCACCCTGAGTTTTAAAAATACGAGTTTGGAAAATATCAAAATTTCATAGTTAATTTGAATATATTTAATTTATTTATGTTTTGAAATTTTATGTTTACATGTCTCTGAAAGTACAGACCGACAGACAATCAACATGCAGTTGGATTTGGCTCAAACTTTGATATCTATACTATGGATCTTAAATATGTATCTTATCTATCTAGCTCTCTTCAATTTGCAGTTATCGTGTTAACTTATATTCAGAATACCAGACTTATTCTAAACAAATTTTGCTCAAAATGTGATTGAAATCTGCAAATTTGGTATAAAGACCGTATACTAAATTTCAACAGTCTAGCTCAAAACGTTTCTGATTTATCTTTTGTCACAGACAAACAGATGGAAGAACATTTACCAATAGATAGATAGATAGATAGATAGATAGATAGATAGATAGATAGATA
>JAOUZG010009324.1:3290983-3314741 GCA_026289955.1 Argiope argentata
GATAGATAGATAGATAGATAGATAGATAGATAGATAGATAGATAGATTGATTGTACTCAAGGAAATCTAAAATGTAAATTTCTTCAAAATCTGAATTTTGAATTTTTTTTGACAGTTACTACAGACGAATTTTTTTTGGCAGTTTCTGACAGAAAGTAAAATAAAAAAACTGGAATAACTGGCAAATTCTTCTAAAAATTTGAATAACTTCCTTTCCTCCTCAATTTTTATGCAAAAGAATTTTATGATAAATATTATATTTCCTAAAATCTGAATCTTAAAATATTTCCTTTCATTAAAGTAATCTCTACAAAAGATAAGAAAAAGCAAAGGAAGCCATCAGAATTCTCAGCAAACAAACATTCCAAAGCCCCCCAAAAAGAGAAACTTTTATTTATCATACATTTTTCTTCGAATATTCTAATTTCTTTAGAAGCAAACATTCCATTTTTTTACTAAAGTATGTCTATAGTATCAACTATACCCGTCTGTCAGATAGATTATACAGCAACATGTATTATTTTTCCAATAAACATATAAATATCTTTTTTCAAAAAACATACGTGTCTTTATTTGCATGTATTTTTCGATTATTTTGGATACTCAGATGCTAGTAAAAATATCTAAGAAATTGTTATTCGAGTGTATATTTTTGATGAATAAGAACTCGCAGTCACTTCATATTCCACGTCAATGAAACCACCATTTTAATATTCTATCTTTAAGAGAAGGAGCTTTGATTGATATTCCTTTAGTGAGGGTAAAACTAAAATGTAGCAATAATAAACATCAAAATGTAGAAATGTAAATATCAAAATGTAGAAGTAATAAATATCATTTTGTTGTTGATGTTATTTTATAATCTCGAAAGCGAGATGGAATCAGCATCAGAATACATCAAGGGAAATGTTTTTCGTAAGAATTCTGCTTTCACCAACAGTTCCAAAAAAACCATTGATGTTGTTAGTCAAATTCGTTAAATTTTTCAAGAAATCTCTTTTTTCTAATATTTGTATTGAGGGTATTAAATTATTGCTCCTCCCTATCTCTCAATTTTTACCGGCAGTTTCAAAAAAAGAATAGAAGTTAACTAAAATAATTTATTTAAAGAATTATTATTAAACTAAACTCAATAATACTAAACATTACATACAATTTTAGAAAAGAGACTAACGAGAAAAAAATGCTCGACAGCAAGCGATAACGATTATTAAATCGATTGCCACTGCTACTAATTTATCTTTAAAATTTCAAAAGTATTATTCTCATTTTTCTCCCATTTAATTCTTACAAATGTTTTTTTGTAAAACTAGAAGGATCAAAGAATTTCCTTTATGTTTATAGCTATTCATAACTCTTTTTAACTATTTCTCTGTTTCACAGAATTTGAAAATTATTATCCATATTTATTTTAAAATTTACCTTTGATAATGGGATAATATTATTTATGGTTTTAAAATATATAACAATATGAATACTTTTATAGCATATTATATATAATATTGTTATAAATTTATGATAATTGAATAAAAATTTAAGATATCATTATACATTAAAAATATTATCTCATATTATTATTAAAAATATTTTTTACCCATTTGTGACCTTAAATTATTTATATATGCGTCGAATTGTTCTTGCCATTATAAATATTGAGCCCATATGGACACAATGTTTTCTGAGTTACATTACGAAAATACTTATAATTTATATATAAGTAATAGGAACTGTTTTCTTATTAACTATTCGGCTCAAATTATTGACAATAGAAGCTTATAAATTATTCTAATAAATTCAACTAAAAAACATGAATTTAATTAAATCAGTCTGCAATAAACAGCTGCATGAGAAAAAAAAGTTTAAAAAATGTTATGCATCACAATAGAAAATGGAAATCCTATTTCAAAGAATATTTATAGAAAGTTATATTTCTATTTGAAATTTAAAGTAGAAAGAGCATTACAATGAATATCATAATGGATCAGTTCGAATCTCATCATAATATTAAAAATATTTCCGCAGACTGAACTACAAATAAAAAAAGAACTTATGGGAACAATATTGTTATAAAGGAAAACGATAATGTTTTAAATTTTAATTTTAGAGAAAATCCTTTTTGTGAAAGGATAGTGCACTAAGATTTGTACATCAACATACATAAGGGAATCATTCAAATTATCTTTAGCTGCTATAAAACCATTTTTTTTTCTTTTTAAGTCTATTTTCATTTTCTGTTCGATTCCTATTTCTATCGTCTTGATTTATTTTACATCTATGTTTCTCATATTGAATGTAGATTTTGGGGATACGGAGAGTCCTCTTCTTATCATTTCTAACAAAATTTTAATAATCTGATTATTAACCAAGTGACGCGTTAAATCAAGTTCAGTTATAAAAAATTACTTTCAAAAACCCTAAGTTTATTTTTAAAATCATTTTTCTGTGTGTAACTGAAGCCATTCTTTAATAAGTAATTAAATCAAATATTTTAGATTTTATTTGGATAATTTTAAAAAACAATGAATTTTTTATTTATATCGTTAAAATATTTTTTATACTTTTTTAATTATTCTTTAAACATTAAAACTAATTCTTGATGTAAAGACAAATTTTTCACTCTTTGCTATAATAAAGAGTAATATTAAGTAATTTATTATGGAAGATACGAAATTCAGACAATTTTTTTTGCATGGTTTAGGCAAAAACTATTTGTAGAATACTCCATGATCAATATACATTCCACCAGCTTCCTTAATAAGTTTTCAAGGGCATAATAATGAAAAAGAATCCTAGTCCGATTTCGAATTACACCGTGAAGTCTCAAGTCCCTCTCCCCGCCACTCTACTGGTTCAATTAAAATAAGTAATGTAAAAAAAAGAAATTTTTACTGTCAATTTCTACTTACGTCAGCAAAGAAAAATTTTATTTTAGTTAATTTTTATTGTAACATTATAATTAATTTAAATAGTTTAACAAAAGAAAATTTTCTGCCTAAACAAAATTAAGTCAGTATCTGTTGAAAATAAATCAGAACATACTGCGTTTGCTTGAATTTTCTATCAATTTTGGGGAATAATCCAATACAGATTAGAAATTTTTAATTTCTTTATTATGTTTTATTTTAATTTAAAAGTATTTCAAAATGATTCTGAAAAATCGATTGATTAACAATGTTTAATTTTAAAAGTATCAAACACTAAGAAAATAAACAGGACTATATTAAATAATTGGTCACCTCGTCAGCGTGGGAAAATGAAGATTTTTTTTTGTAGGAATGGTAAGTTAGTTTTAAATTAATTAAAAATGAACCGAATTAATAAATTAATATTTGAAAAAACTGCATTAACATCAAGTGTCATCCAATACAAGTTTTAAAAGAGGTATTTGAACTTGAGTGGATGAATAATATATATGTATAAGGAAAGTGTGAACTAATAGTAGGAATTCAAAAAGCAAAATATCATCCATACATTAAAGCGACGGAAGAGACGAGCGGGTATGTTTGTGTTAAATAAATTCCTCACCTAATTGGTTATTATAATTAACAATATAATACGAGATTGTTGCTTACATCATTCTAAATGCAGAACCTAAAAACTGAACAAGTAACTTACTCATGTGTAGACCTTATTTTTTTATGAAATGTTTCAAAATACAATTTATTTTTAGGCTGTAAACCTATTAACATCTGCTAGTGTACGCTGTAAATAAGCTCGTAAACCGAATTTGGATCATAAATAATTATTTCTTAGGATGTAAAGACTCAAAGGGCCGGGATGACCTGGTTGGTAGAGAGTTGGACTCATACTCCTTAGGTTACGGGTTCAAACCTCACCGGCCAAAAGATTACCCGAGTGATTTGTGACTGGTACTCGTTAAATCTGTTCGTGGTCGCAAAGTCCTCCATATCGAGAGTAATACCAAAGGGGTTACTGGGCCAGAGAGGATCGTTCTCTGTTCCAGGTCTCAATTACGATCTGAGAAGTATGAATGAATTTGCATGAATGTAGTCCGCCCCTTAAAAAGGGTTGTGACGTGTGTGTAGCTAAATCTTACTCTTGGCCCTAGATGGCGCTACTTGTAAAACCACAGACGTATATATCCGGCTGAAAATCTGCTGATGTATCAGCGGGACTTGTCCATGGCAAGTACCATAAGTAACAACAGCAGAGACTCAGAAAAAAAAGACTTTTTTAATTTTAATCTATTTAAAATTAATAAAATTTTTAACATTTTTAAGACGTCATTTACTCCAACTTTGGAAAAAAACTATAATAAATAAATGACCAATGAAGGTTTTGAAGAATACATAGCCCTCTGTGGATTCTTCATAAGAGTTCTGCATGGATAATATTTTATCATGAAACTATAAAAGTTGAAGCGCTCGCATAGGTAATAATCATATCTTTAGACAGTTTATCATAGAGCGAGTTTTTCAAGTGAGTGCTTCTGTACAGAGTTGGTACATATCTAGCAATAAATTGTCTGCGTGTACTATGTGATAGGCCCCTTTGTGTTTTTGTGTCTGGGTTTTGCGTTTATGGAAAAAGAGTCAATGCCCATCATTGTATTTATTGGACTTCTTGTATCATATATCCATCGGATTATTTTCCATAACAGCATTATTCGAAGTACTCTATTTTGGTACATCACCACAATTTGTGAAAGTATAACTAAATTGCATCTTCTTTTTCTATATTCTACATCATTTTTTTTTTTTTTGAAAACTACATGCATTAATAAAAAAACTAAATAATATAAAAATTATTTCATAATATTATTGTGAGTGTTTCAGATAAATTTGTAAAGTATTGCTCAGAAATTTCTCATATTTCCTCAGAATAAAAATCAATTTACTTTAGCAACACGTGTGGGGGTGGATCAGCATGAAAAAATAGTTTACGTGATCACAAAATAGAATATGATTGAAGACACTGAAATGCTTATTTTTTCTCCAATCAATCAATCCACTATATAACACTTCTTACTTTTTTTTCTTTTTGTTCAACTACATTTTATTTATCGCACTTTTAAAAAAAAGGATCTATCTTTTATTCATTTACAAAATTCGTTGAATTTTTATCTTGAACAAGTTTATATTGATGGCCAGATTCAGAGAATATATATGAACTAAACTCTAATGGAACTTTCTCTCCGTTATTTCGTAATTTATCATGTGTTTTCAAAATATTATTCGCCACGTGCCGATAAGAGCATTAAAAATTTGAAAGTCTGGTATGCAATTGAGAAATTTTTCGTTTTTTGACGCAATAATGCGTGAGAAAATTCAGCCTTGGAGTATTAAGATATTCAAGCATTAATCATTTTTATCATCTGTAGTCGATAATATTCTTTAAAATTCTGTAAACTTAAAACTTAATAGAAAATTTCTGAGAATGTTTTAAAGTAAAAAGACATTTAAGCTGAAATACGAAGGTTTTCAAAATCTCAATTAGATATCAGTTAATTAAAAATCAATGAACGTAGTAACGATTTTTTATAATCTTAGAGCTGTTATAACAAATTACTAAATGTTGGAATCGCAGAAAGAATTTTTATTTCTTTATTTTTTGTAGATGACTTTACTCATACCTTATTTCTATATCACTTTTTTTATTTGTGAGAACATGATACTGTTTTGGATTCAAGTTTTTGAAGCCTCAAAAGGAGTAAGCAACAATTTGTCGATTTATCGCTTTTGACGCATCAATTTTTAGTCCTTAGAGTTATTAGAAAACAACGCAGAAGATTGTTACATTTGGTGATGAATCGCCAAATATGACAATGTTATTACATTTTTTTTATTATTCTTAAAGTTTTTATCATGTGATAACATGAAGTTATATTGGTTTGAGGTTTTTGAAGTCGCAAAATTAACGGACCGAAAAATAACGATTTTTCGCTTTGGATGCATCAGTGTTTCGCTTTCAGGGTTATTGGAAAATTATTAAGAAGGTTGATATATTTGGCCACTTATCAACAACAAAAGGTTCCAACTTATAATGAATGTCTTCCATATATCCGATTCTCGATATATCGACGCATGCGTTTTCTCATAGCCACATGATTGTTTCAAACTTATTTAAATACGTTAATGGTCTAAATTAATAAAGACAAACAATACCTTAAAAGTAATAATGTTCTCATAAAATAATATGAATTTTGAGATATTAGATTTCATTTTTTTAATTAATCATCTAATTCCCATTTTCGTTCAATTCAAGTTGTCACATGTGCGCAAGCACGGATAGCTCTCATTACCAAATAGATACAGACAATAGCTATTATATATTGTTTCAAGCGGGCGAACGCCGAGGAAGTACCCCAAAGTTGGCGACGTTTGACGAGGAGCTTCCAGCCAACTGGGTTGGTTTGGCGAAAGGAATAGTCTGATAGCCGCTGGTTCCCGAAGAGCCGCGTGTGAGAACACGCTCGCTCGGCTATATAAGAGAGGGGTTGCCGTAGTTCTGCAGTTAGTTGAGTTTCCTCTCGGAAGAGAGGCGTCTCGCTGGACTAACGGATTACTTTTCTCGCTTGTTAATAAGGAGCTGTGTGTTTACGTTTGCTGTTAACGTTGTATTATTGAGCTCCTTGTGACTTCCTGTTTACTGTGCTATACGGTATCTATTTTGCCGTCTGTGTTTATTGTGCATAAGACTTGCATTTATGCTGTAAGTAACTGTTGACTGCTGGATTGTTTCAATCTGAAGTTTTACTTTATCACGTCATCCTGTAAATAGCTGTAAATAAATTTGTTTGTGCTGTTGTAAAGTCCATTCAATCCGAACCCGCTACGCTAAAAACATAACAATATATATATCAAAAGGTCCTTTATTCAGAAGCGTAAAGTACAAATTTTTTTTTATTAACAACATTAAAATTATTAGAAATAATTCTATTTCCTATCTTTAAAATAAGTTTATTACTGTCAATCAACCAGATAATATTTTATCTTTGTATTGTTACGAGTCTGTAAAACAGCTATTTTGATGTCAGTATCATTTTCTAAAAGAGATATTTACAATGATGCTGAATGCTAATTAAATGATTAATAAATCAATGAAGTTCCGACTTTGGCGACAAAAATGGCTACCATTTGGTTACATAATGGCTTTGGCGTCAGAAATACAGGGTAAGTCAAAATGAATATAGCGATTACAAACGGCTATAACTATTTAATGAAAAAAGATATATCGATAAGATTTACACAGAATGTAGACGGAACTTCAAAATTTATTAACGTAAAGCGCACGTGCAGCCAAGCGAATGCCTGCGCATGCGCGAAATCGAACTTCGCAACGACAAGAAACCTGTTCAGCGCGGCGTCTTATTAGTGGAAATGGCTAGTCCCGTGCAGAAAGCATTCTCTGTGTTGGAATTTCACAGTTGCCGTTCTGTTATTACAGTGCAGAGAAAATTTCGTCAGCGGTACAATGAAGAACCTCCAAATGCGAACAACATACGCAGATGGCATCGGATGTTTGAGGAAATCCCTGTGATTTCTACCTATGGGGTTATGTGAAAGACAGAGTGTTTGTGTTTCCCTTGCCCAAAACAATTGAAGAACTGAAAGTACGCATTTGTAATGCGCTTGAGTCGGTTAATGAACAAATGCTTCAGAATGCATGGCGTGAAATGGAATACCGATTAGATGTTGTCCGTGTGACCAAGGGAAGTCACATAGAACATCTATGACTTCTGTATATAAAATTTTGAAGATTCTTCTACATTCTGTGTAAATCTTATCGATAAATATTTTTTCATTAAATAGTTATAGCCGTTTGTAATCGCTATATTCATTTTGACTTACCCTGTATATTTCAGTAAAATGCAAGAGTCTTTATTTTTCTTAAAAATCTTATATATATTCCAAATAGCAAGATTAAAGCTCTCAAGGGAAAACGAATTTTTTCTGAGGATAATTGATAGCATTTTTAAGGTAGTGTTGCCAGGTGTTTTTGATTGTAACGTGATTTAATTATCTATTTGTTGTGAGTTTGAGAATTGTAGAATTCTGTGAATGCCGTTCTGTGTTTTCTAGAATATCCGTGAAACAAAGCAGTGTTTTTCATTATCCAAAATGATGAGCTAATTTCTACATATATCTACATACACTTTCAATAAGTATTTTTCCGTTCTCGTGAACGTAATAAAAATAAATTATTGTAATCTTCGAAAAAAAAATATTTCACATTTTGACGACCTCCACGTTTTAGATCTCCATCAGCTCGAAAAACATACTTTGAGGAAATGTATGTATGTCTATGACAAAGATAACAGAAAACTGCTTTGAGCTAAATAGTTGAAATTTGGCATACGAACTTTACACCAAATTTACAGATTTCATCAAATTTTGTGTCTAATCTGTTTAGAAGAAGTCTGTCTGTCCAGCTGTTCGAATGCAAATTAACAAAGTAATACAAAATGAAAGAGGATAAAAAAAATTCAATACACAAATTTAACATCTAGAATGTAGTCACTTGGGAAATTTTGAAACAATCCAATATACAAACCCGATAATTCAACAGGGCAATAACTTAAATACACCAAATTTGATAATTACTTTTTTACTACTAATGCATTTTGTGTCAAAGATTTGTACAATTGGTTAAGCACAAATCTAAAATACAAAATTAAATTTTTGTATACTTTTAACAAATGCCACGGATTAATCGCCAAATAACACGCCAAGGATCACACTATAGATTCAGTAAAAATTGGAATTCACAGCAAAAAACCGTTATTCCTTAACTATTGTAAACCAATTCCAAGTAAGGAAGTTTCTGATATGTGAAGCATATTAGAATATACACTGAAGTGACAAAAGTCATGAGATGACTGTTAATATCATGTCGGTCCTCTTTTTGCCCGGCGAAGTGCAACAACTCGACGTGTCATGGAGTCCACAAGTCGTTGAAAGTCCTCTTCAGGAATATTGAGCCATGCTGTCTGTATAGACGTCCATAATTGTGAAAGTGTGGATGGTGCAGGAGTTTGGGCACGAACGGGCCTTTCGATGATGTCCCATAAATGCTGGATGGGATTCATATCGGGCGATCTAGGGGTCCAGATCATGCGCTGGAATGGTCCGGAATGTTCTTCAAACCAATCGCGAACAGTTCTGGCCCGGTGACATGGCGCATTGTCATCCATAAAAATCCCATCGTTGCGTGGGTACGTGAAGTCCATGAATGGCTGCAAGTGATCTGCAAGCAGCTGAACATAACCATTTCCAGTCAATGATCGGTTCAGTTGCACCAGAGGACCGAGTCCATGCCATGTAAAAACAGTCCACACCATTACGCAGCCACCACAAGCTTAAACAGTGCCTTGCTGACAGTTTGGGTCCATGGCTTCGTGGGGTCTGCGCCACACTTGAACTCTACCATCAGCTCGTAACAACTGAAATCGTGACTCATCTGACCACGCCACGGTTTTCCACTGGTGCAGGGATCAGTAGATATGCTCACGAGCCCAGGAGAGTCACTGCAGGTGATATCGCGCTGTCAGTAAAGGCACTCGAGTCGGTCTTCTGCTGTCATAGCCCAAGGAAGACAAATTTCGCCGCACATTCCTATCGGACACGTCCCTCGTACGCCCCCACATTGATTACTGCAGTTATTTGACGAGGTGTTGCGTGTCTATTAACATTGACCATTCTACGCAGACTTCGGCGGTCTCGGTCGTTAAATGCAGGTGGTCGCCCACTGTGCTGTCCATGATGGGATGGGATGCCTGAAATGTCATACTCTCGGCACACTCTTGATACTGTGGATCCCGGAATTTTGAATTCACCTACGATATCCGCAATGGAATGACCCATGCGTCTAGCTCCAACTAACATTCCACGTTCAAAATCTGTTAAATCTCGTCGTGCCGCCATAAATCACGAAAAACCTGTTCACATGAATAACTTGAAAACAAATGAAAGCTCTGGAAAACGAACTGCGCATTTATACTTTTTCGCTGCGATACTACTGCCATCTGTATATTTGCATATTGCTATCCCATGATTTTTGTCACTTTAGTGTAATCTAGAAAGTATTTTGGAGACCATTTCCCTAATTTTTGTTTTGAACTATATCAAAAAACGGATAAATCACGTCATTATATGATTAAAAGTCCATCCCCATTCATTTATATAAATAAAGATTTTTTTTCTTTCAAATTTCTTCATTGTAAATTTTATCATTTATTTCTGGATAAAAGACACTCTAGCACTTAAGAAATAATAATTATTAATTTATTTACAAGTTATAAATATCAATTAAGATTATTATTCTGTTTTATTTATCGAAAAATCAAAAAATCATTACAATGTATGAATAGTAGTTAATTAATTAATTACCACAAATCATAATTAATTTTTTCTCCTCCATTAATATTTCTACCGTCGAATGAAAAATTCGATTGTGTAAATAACGGTATAAAAATATAAAATATTTTATTAATATATCATGATAAAAACATGACTTAGATGTCTGAAATTCTTAAGTATCTTTTTTTTTTCAGAATTAAAGATCAAAAGAAAACCATAAAAATTGTTTTAAGGAGTTTAACTGAATTTGTGTGGCAACATCAATGCGCTTATTTTTCAGGATATGCTGATGAAAGCAGAGTTTTTTAAAAAGAGATTTATTTTCTGTGAGGTATTCACATCGATGTCACTTCAAAACCTGCGTCGTGCTGATAAAGCATAAAAAAGAAGTATTTATGACGTGTTTCCTCACATTTTTTATTTGTTTCATTCAGATTTGAAGGACTCTGGACCAAAGCTAAATCTCTGTAAGAACGGAATACTTAAGTTTCAAATTTATTCGCTGGGAATATATAGCAGACGATATAATAAATACATATTCTACAGAATGAATTCTTTTCAAAAAGAATTCTTTTGCTGTATTCAGAGAAATATGATTGCCAAGATTTACCAAAAAAATACAGATAAATGTGGGCATTTATATACTTGCTGAATATATATTTTTTATTTATAAAAAAAATTGAACAAATCTTATCGGGAGAAGGAAAATAATATGAATATGCGAAATTAAAAAAAGGAATATTTTTCAGGAAAAGTTAATATCATGAAAAAACGATGTATAATGGGCAAAAACTTCAGTTTCATTTTAAAATTCTTGGATATGTGTGTGTTGAGGTATCTACCAATTTTACAATCTTGCCTAGACTTTGAAGTATTTACAATGATAAAGAGTTTTGAGATCTCTTAATTGGGAAAATATATATTTGCCCTGAAATATATTTTGTAATAAAAGGTTGAAGGAGTAAGAATTTGATTTTTTTTTTATTATTATTATTCTCAGAATCCTATAGCGAAACATACGCTCAAATAAGTTGCGATATATTTTTTTGTTTGTAGATACTTATTATTAAAGAGATGTTTTGAAAAAGTAATTCCTTTGACTTTTTTAAAAAGATACATGCTAAGTTTTTTTTAAATTTATTTAGAATAAGGGGTTTAAGAATTTGGGGCTTTTTTTTTTCCTAACCATAAAAAATGGGCTATATCCGATAAATTAGGAAGTATGATAAAAGCATTAATACATTTTTTAGAATAATTTTGCTTTGAAATGTACAATAGGCATAAAGTCTTTTTACTGTTATCTATGCGCATAAGTATTTATAAATAGTATAAAATGAAGTCTCCTGAAAACATTTGTTAGTTGGAACCAAGAAAATTTGAGAAATTGTTAGCGGATATTGATGATATTTGACCCATTTTGTTGATAATTTATGGGGGAAGGTTTTAGTACATTGAAATAATATCAAAATATAAAGGAAAGATTTTATAATTGCGATTTTAATTTATCCGCGCATCCGTGGAAATCCCTAACTGCGCATGTGCAAATAGCAAGAGTGTGCATACGCGGTACATTTCTTTGTTTACGTCTAATTTTGAACAGCGATTCAAATCTCATTATGCCGAAAAGAAGGAAATCCAATCTCGAAACGATCGCCTGTGTTTTGTCTACGGATATATCCTATTTTTACCTTTTGTAATAGTAAATATTTCTGAATGTCTGCTATTAAAACTTGTTTCGTAGCAATTTTAGATAATTTCTAAATATATTTTGATGTTCGTTGTGTTGCTTAACATGCCCGTGTCATATAGAATGAAGGCTAGACAAGTTTAAAGCTGATTTTTCTTCTTGGATGCTATGCCATGGATAACGCTGTGCGGTTACAGCTAGTTTAAAATAATTAGCAAAAGCTGAGATATCGTTTTTATTGAGGCTAGGCTATGTGTCTTAGATTTATTTTACGGTATATTTACAAAACTAAAAGTGAAGAAGCACTTGAGGAAATGTATGACTTATATAACGGTTATTAACTTTCAAGTGAAATAAAAATGGACGGAATTCACCTTCTGAGTGACTCATTCCTCTAGATTTTTACACGTACACATGCATGTATAAATGCTGAAACTGACAACATAGATTATTGAAAATCAGTACACAAGTAAAATTTTAAGACTGCTTCAAATCTTCATTCTTTCAACGTCAAACGTCAATCTTTGATGAAGCTCAAAATATTCATATGTGCAGAGTTAAAATAAAAATCTGAGCACTTATAATGTTCCTGGTCTTTCCCAAGATCCAGAATTCCCGTATGAATTGAAGGGGAGAGTTTCTTAAGGAGCATGTGAGAAACATTTACTGGAATATTCCCTATATTTTTTAACTGCTTGAACTACTCGTATTGAGCTTCGAATTTCTGTTTAAACTCTGTTTGAAAATTCAGGATGTTTCTCAGACTAATATTTGATTCACATATAAAAAGACCGCATTAAAAAATTTGAATATAAGGAAGTTTTCCTGAAATTAAAAAATAATATAACATTTTTTTTTCCTTTACAATAAATACAAAAACTAAACCTTAAGATATTTGAAAAAATTTACTAAGAAAATCCCCAAAATATGAGATTATGTATTAACATTTTCTATTTAAATATCTCTTTCAGAAATATATCTAATATCACTGAAAAAGTAATAAAGAAAAACTTTTATGAAGTTATTATTTTTGTTCACAAAAATTCCTTGTTTTTTTTTCTCTCCCCCCCACCAGAAAATCGAAAGAAAGGGCTCTCATAATAATAGATAAGGGGCCAGGATATTCTGGATGATAGAACGTTGGATTCGCAGAGAGTTCGGACCCACCAGCTCAAGACTTTGTATGGTGTGGCTAACGCATGTTAAATCTGCCGTGATCCCAAAATTCTCCATGTCGAGAGTAATACTACTGGGTCAGAAGTGATTGTTCTCTGTTCTAGTTCTAAATTACGATCTTAATTGTATGAATAAAGTCAGCCCAGTAAAAAGGGTTTGTGATGTTTATGAGCTAGAAGTCTGATTTCTGCCCCCAGGTGCTCAGGGGTCCGTACCCTCAGAAGCTATCCCCCGGGGAGCACCTGGTAATTGAGGATAAGGTGCTTCCAGTAGGGTGGTTGGATCTCGCCGACCCGGTGGGGACACTAATTGGTGGGGGTTAGACTCCTCCCATTGATGACGGGACGTACTTCCTTCGGGGAAGATTGTACCGTGGCGGGGCCTCCGAGAAGAGCGTTATCTCTTCTACGGGCCTGGAACATCAGAAAGGGGAAAACGACTAAGCTATGGTTGCTTTTCGCTTAAGCATATTGCTTACATTCTTTTTCGTTTAGTTTTTTCACCTCCCTTCCTTAAATAAATTGTGAAAAAAAGTTTTAAATTTAAGAATAACTAATAGCATAGTTACACTTTGTTTAGTTGATGATAATTTTATTTAGAGCTATTAAATTTAACTATGCCTAAACATCATAAACACATAAAATGTGTGAAATATATGAATTGTTTTTAAGTTCTGGTATTTGGCGTAAAATTAATTATAAAACTGCTTAAGTTGGAATTTTTCCTTTCTTTAAAATATTTTAATGGGTATTTTTTAATACTATTTGAAAGGGAAAAAATACAAAAATGATTTAACTTCAAATTGCCAGAGTTACGTCAGCCATCTGATTCTTTAAAATACAGAATTCCCCAAGAAGCACTACAAGGAGGTGTGATTAGACTTTGCCTCTCATTTTTTTTTCCTTTTTTATCCTCAACAATTTAAATATTATTATTAATATTAATTCTTTGTTTCCATGAATGCAACTAAAATAAAATGATAATATGCAGGGTTTTTTTTCTTCTTCTTTTGCTTTTACGTAACTTTGCATTACTATTTTTGAACTTGAAATAGTTATTTAAAAATATAATTATAAAAACAGACATACATTTTTCACTGAGCTTTTCTTTTGTTTTCGTTGTCATACATATACTTGTAAATTTTATATTTAGAATTTTACCTAATATTATTTTTTTTTATGTTGATCGTATATTTTTTGAGTGGAGAAGACTTTCATTGTCTCTTAAAATAAATTTAAAGATTTTGAAACTTTCTACAAAAAGTTTTAGTGATGTCTCTCGTCTGAATGTGCCAAATGTCCTTTATCAATATCAAGCAAATATTCTTTAGCAATAGAATGTGTCATTTCAAAAATCAACTCTTTTTCCACTGATAATAATTTTATACAATCCCTACATTTCAAATAAGGTTTTTAATGTACAAAAGAATCAACCTTTTTTCTTCATCCGTAAAATTATAGAAAACTACACTTTTTATTTCGAATTCTCAAATTTGGAAGAATTTTTTTTCAGTTTAATCACACAAAAATTGGCCAAATCTGTCTTCCAAAGGATCGATTTGATATTTGTGATTTAAGACAGCTATTAAGAGAAATTTGTAGCTGATAAATAATTACATCTATCATTGTTTTGGTTGTATTTTCCAAACAAGATTTCCTCAGTCAATTTTTCCATGTTCTTTCTTTTTTTAAACCTGAAATAGAATTTTTTTTTCTATTCCTTTATCCGTTTAATGTATTTCTCCAGAAACTGTAGCCTATCGGCAGAAACTGTTTTGAACGATTTACTATTTTCTTCTAATTTGTCCTAACCTTTTCGAAGACTTTTTCTATTCAATATGCCCCACCTTTTTTGATTATTTCAATGAACTCAATCGCTCCTTAGCAAACAAAGTCATTCATTCTATTTAAATTTTTTACATTTGCTAAATCAAATATCTTTAAGCATAAACCAGCATTTTGACTCTAAATATTACTGATAGTTTTATTTATCAGAAGTAATAACGTTATTCTTTCTGAACTTCAGAAACTATCGACTTTTTTACAGTTATTATTTTAAAAAGTAAAATATTTCCTGAGAAAAAAAGTTTCAAGAGAATTAAAAGCAAAAAATTAGGCAAACAAATTTAAAAAATTAATTTTCCGTTAAATAAAAAAAAAGAAAAGTTTATAAGTAAAAACAAAATTATTCTGCTATTAGTCTAACACAAATAGAATTATATGAATCGTTAAATCACTCGTTTTTACATTCTGCAATGAATTAAGAAAATCCAGTTCTAAAAGGCAAGAAAGGATTTTAGGTTTAATGTATACTTTACATTTAAACATATAACTAGAAAAAAAACCTGCTGTTAAGTAAAAAAAATTAAACTTAATTACTCACATGATAACCAAGTGTCATACGGTACTTCGTTTCGGTAATCCAGAGGCGATGTTATAGAATTTTATTGCAATAAAGGCTAAAAAATCTTCACTATTACAAACGAACGGACGCTAAGTACAATGGACATTAACTGACCAACGCTGAATACAGTCCATCGCTTAGTTACAAGCGATAATGGACAAACTGTCAAACCAATGGCCTTTTTACAGAATTTATTGAAATTTTTATATAGATATAGATTTAAAAGTCTAAAACTATGTAACAAATTTTGCTTTCAGTTCAATTTTGTAGTTATGATGTTCACTTGTACAAACAAACTTAAAAGATGGAAAGAAACATTTTCCTTAATGGATTTCGACAGATTTGTGTAAAGATCGCATTAAAGTTACCGCCGTCTATCTTTTGTTCATAAACAGACATTATTCCAAAAATGATTTTTTATTCAGAGACTTGGTGATCTGAAATTTGAAGATCATCAAAATCATTTTTTGGCCATTGCAGTAGTTCTTTATAGACTTAAAGTATGAGAAAACAAAACTATAATCTATACTCTAATCTGTAAAACTGCTTTCATTAGTTTAAAAATATCTCATTTTGACATTAAAAAGTCACCTATTTAATTGGATAGATTAGTAAATCAAGAATGGTTTGAGTTTGAGTTTGTTTGTTTTTTAGGGCACAAAACCCATCTTTGGCAAAGGTTCATACATTCATGGAATTAAAATATTTGAACCAATTTATAAAAAAATCAAAATATGGAATGTCTAAAAAATTCATATGTCTAAAAACCTAAAAATATGAGTCATGAAAAAGGTCAACAACAATGTAAGGTAGAGTACAGTACTGTTGTTGTTTCTCATGGCACTTTTCAAGCCTGCGGACAGGCCTGTCAACGATTTCAGTCGATTAAGCGTCTATTGCTTTTCAGTGGCGCCAACTAGGATCAAGAGTACGACTTAGATACACACACGTCATAATTCTTTTTTACAGGGCGGACTTCATTCATATATTTCATTCATTCATCCACTGATCGTATTTAGATCTGGAACAGAGAATAATCACCTCTTGGCTAGTACTACCAATGGTATTACTTTCGACAAGGAGGTCTTTGTGACCACGATAGATTTAACGAGCGCCAGCCGCCACACATTCTGGGAATCTTCAGCCTGGGAGGCCAATCACCAAAGTCTTCTGTTGGCGGATTCGAACTTCTAGCCCAAGGGATACACCGCTCAACCAACCAGGCTATCCCGTCCCATTGGTACATATGGTACAATGCTAATAATGATTTGTTAATGTTTATATGTTTATAAAAATAGATTTTTTTAAGAAACAAAAATGATTAACATATAGGGTATTGGAAAGCAACTCTCCCAAATCAAGATGAAATTTCTGATAAAAGTAAGAAGCTGTAAAAAAATCCATATAAATCAAGAATAAAGAGATTTCTCAAAAGAAATTTGGTGAATTAAAGACAATTTCGGTTTCAATTTTTTTTCAAATGCTTAAGAGCACAATTAAAGCAAAAAAAGGCATTAAACGACTGATTTGAACTAACAAAATAAAGACCAGAACATTTAATGATATATTTTTATCTTATTTGTTTTAATTAAAGCTAATTCTCTGGGAATAAATATTTAAAGGACAAAAATATTACGTAAAATACATAACTTATCTACAAAATGGGCACAAAAGTAGGATATTATGTTTATACCAATCCTTCATATGTATAAATAAATATAATTATTAAACAAATTAAACTTCATCTTCATAAAGCACAACTGGCATGTAATATAATATATACAAGTGCAGACACAATAAAAAACTTATTTAATAATAAGTATATGCCAAACTGCTTTATTATGTTAATTTGTTGTTATCTTTGAATGCATGACAAAATATAATCTCCATCTTGTATGCATTTATGAATCCTTTTGCAGCTTATTTCATTCCTTTCTCTCAGTTTTCCATAATTCTAGCATTTATTTCATTTATCTTTGTGCATTGTTTATCACAAGAGAAGGCATAATTAAATGCATTTCGAAATTAAATGCATTTTAAGAGTCTTTCATTTTGCGGAGCTCTTTAAAAAGAGTTATGAGACTTTTGAGACATTTATTTTGATGTAGAAAATATTTTCGCATTAAGTGAGTAATAATTTCCGATTAATCATAGGGAAAAAATTATTAGTGCGAATAAAGTTATTTTAATGAAATAAGCTGAGAATTTAATAAATAAAGTGAGGTTTGATTTTAACTTCTTTTATAATACAGCTCGATTTTTGTTTGACTTACTTCTAAAATTTTCAAGATCCTCTAAAGATGTTAATAAAGACTACAAAAATAAGACATTGAACTTTTTAATTCAGTTTGTTTTCATTCAAATGAAATGAGTTAGTCAAATTTAAGCAAATTATGTATTAATAGCAGTTTCATAAACTCTCAATAATAAACACCGTAATTATTACGACGATTTGAAAATGGGGGAAGTCTACTTTGAATTTCATATGAAAAAAATGCTCATAGAAATTCTAATTTATGAAAGAAAATTAAGGAATATGAAAAAGTACTAAGGTTAATATTTATGCAGTAAACCTAATGTTTGACTGAAATGTGGAATAATATTTTCAATCTAATTTATTTATTTCTAAACAATTTTCTTTATAAAATCGTTTGAATTTTTTTATGCTTCTTCTTTGAGAAATTACATTTATTTTCATAATTTATGGTTATTTATGGTTATTTTACTTATTTATATTTTATGGTTATTTTACATTTATATGTACTAATTTTCTCAATCATGCTAATTCTTCTAATTTATGCTAAAATGTTCTAACGTAACACCTCATAAATTAATGTATATGTTTTGATCACGTTTAACGTTACAATTACGCTTCTGAAAAAAAGAATAAACAATTTGGGTCCTTTAAATGTAATTGTTTTAATGCTTCGAAATTTGAAAAAAAGGATTGTTTCAGACTATTTATCAAGATAAAAACATTATTTAAATAATTAGTAGTAAAATATTTCATCTCTTTAAATCAGCATATTGATAATATATTTCTTAAATTGTCTATAATCTTTGGAATATACTATATAACACATTTCTAAATTAGATGGGTTTTGCTTTCTTCTTCTTTTTAACCAAAGAAAATACTTCTCCCAATTTTCGAAGCACTTTCACTGATTTTCAACAAGTATATTTTTGTTTCACATTCAATTTTTTCAATATTTCATTCAAAAATTCGAAGAAACCATTTTGAAACATTTATTTTAATTTACTACTTATTCACTTATAGTTGTAATAACAGTCTTACGTTAAATAATAGCAGAAGCTCCTCTTGCATCTAGAGTTTAAAACCTCCACTGCATTCTAAAACTTGAGTTTAAAATTCAAATCAATTACTCAAGGCATTTTTTAAAGTTCATACTATGCTTCAAATATAGAATCATAAAATTTGTCAAATGATCTTTTTCCCTTTGGTATATTGTGTTGTTAAGTTTGATTTTTGTACAGTCTTTTTCATAATATTGTTTGTATTTTATTTTAAAATAATTTTTTTCAGAAATTACATGAAATTTTGTATATGTATAACATGCATGCTTTAATTCTATTTTACATCGTTAAATGATACTCTAAAATTTAATCCAAAGTAAAATCTCGTGCCAATTTGTTTATTCTATGAAGTAACAATTATCATAAAGTATATCCAGAAAATTTTATAGAATCTATAATATAATTGTAATCTACAAAGTAAAAATTATTTTTACCCTCCCAGTCATCGTCATTAACATGTATACAAACTTTATTATACCACATAATCTGAAAGGATGTTTTTTTTTTTTTTCATTTTTAGATTAGTTGATTTATAGGTGGATGAATAACCATACGCATGAATAAAGATTAGATATGAAATCATGAGCTCATATTTTATACATATCCTTTCAATTGGGTTGCAGTAAAGATCAGTAAGTTGAGGTCTGAAGTTTTCAAGGGAGTTTGGGGAAAGGGGGATTTTTTTATAATTATGTTGACTTATTGGTGTTTAATACTCATATTTTCTGGCGGTACTATTATCACGTCAGAACATGATGTAGTTTTGGGAATAAGCTTTCTGGCGTCAAGAAAAATCCGTAAGCGAAAAGTAAAAAAAAATCCGTCGGCGAAAAATAAAAATGTTATTATCTGCTAGAGAATCTCAATAAATCAGCTTTTAATTATGCGTTGTCATCACCTTTATAAAAGCTCTAATTAAAAAAACTAATTACTACCACAAATAAATTCTAGAATAATGTCATTCTAAGAACGTGATTATGTGAAATGAAATAAATAGGAAACGTGATATTTTTATTAAAAAATAAATGCAAGAAAAAGTTTTTTTTGGATCGTTTGCAATACTAAAGTGACTCATTCAATGAAACCATTAAAATGAATAAGATTATAATTTGACTTGCACGAGCACGTGGTGCTTGGTCGTTCAAGAAAAGGTGTTATGACACAATACATTGAAATATGCATAGCAGATTTCATTTTAATCTCTTTTTATTCATATTATTATTTGCATATTATTACTCCAAACAATTTTTTGTCCTGTTTCAAACTAGAAAACCATAACAAAAAGTTTCATATCATTAGCATATTTTATATGTTAGTAAATTTTGTATGCGCTTATCCCTGTTTTATGTTCTGTAAATATTCTGGGGTTTAGTAAAATTCCCTTCATATTCGCATTAAATCTTTCTGTAACCAGAATAATTGTGGATGCCAGGTTATGAGATGGCGTTCTATTCTGTATAGCGAGTCATTCCCCAGAAAAACAATTATCAAATTTTAAGCTTGGATAATTTGCTAGTCAAAGACAATCGACTCATAACCGGGAGGTCAGGTTTCAGTCCCAAATGCATCTATTTGCAATTCCTTCTATAAGTTCATCCTCTCCCAATATATATATTGTTACGTTTTTAGCGTAGCGGGTTCGGATTGAATGGACTTTATTTGAGGACAGCACAAACAAATTTATTTACAGCTATTTACAGGTATATACAGGACGACTTGAAAAAATAAAACTTCAGAAAACACTATCCAGCAATAATCAGTCACTTACAGCATAAATGCACGTCTTACGCACAATAAACACGGTTTGCAAAACAGCTATAGTATAGCACAGCAACAGTAAATCTCAGCGAGCTCAATAACACAGCGTTAACAGCAAACGCAAAAAACAGCTCACTAATTACAAGCGAAAAGATGCTAGTAAGGCGAAACGCTTCTCTTCCTTGAGAGATCAACTTAGAGCGATCAACTGCAGGAAGCAGCAACCCGCCTCTTATATAGTCGGAAGAAAGTACCGAGAGACTTTGGCAATTACCGGGAGAAAACGCGGCGCAGCTAGAATTGACTCGGGGTTACCAGAATATTCCTCCCGCCAAATCAACTCGGCTGGCGCAGAGCGCCTTGTGACGCGCCGCCAACGTTTTCACCTCTGGCGAGCGTTAGCGTTCTCCCGCTTGTAACAATATTTATGCATCTTGTTCAAATTTCGTATCTATAGTAAAATACTTTTTATTCTTCCTGTCAAGCTCAAATACATTTTTTAAACTTGTAGATGTTGACACTCAATGTTAATACAGTTTTTTGAAAATATTAATTCATTAATTAAATTTAATTAATTGTTTTATACTTTAAATAGTCTTTTAATAGATAATAATTAAATAGATTTTTTAATAGAGTTAATATTTTTAATAGAGTTGAAATTTGAAATAAAAAAACAGCAGTTCAATTGTTGAAATGAAAGGATTTCGATATTTTTAATGTGTAGGTGAAGAATAAAATTTGAATTCTTGCGAAAATCGATTATTTTTTTCCATTTTTATTATTTTATTTTATTATATTTTTTGAGCTTATGACGCATTGATATACTAAATTTCAAAAGCAAAATGCTATTTCATTGAATCTCGAGCACATATAATCATTATTTTAAACCTCCAGAAACTCTATAATCCCAACCCTTTTATTGCCCTAGTAAATACTTATTCACTGTAAAAAGAAAAAAATCCTACGCCTCACGAGTATGCTCAATACAATTCGTCATTTCATACGACTTCTTTGTTAACTGCAACCAACAGAAGTCAGAAACAAAAGTTACAGTTATGTATCACCGCATCTGAATACATTCTCTTGCAGATACAGTTACAAACTATTTCTCTACCTCGAAGCGATATTTGGGATAGCATCTCGCATGCCGCAGATCGTCTTCCCGGCATCCCTCTCTTCGCGGAATGTTGCGCGCTGTAAGAGAACAAATTTCGCCGTTGAATATATTCCATCAAATCCAATTTCCAAATCGGATCGACTTTCCACAAGGCTCGTTTTTTGGCTGATTTATTCCTACGCGCATTCGTGCTGTAAATGACATTTTTCTGCCTTTATTTGTACTGGTGGGTAGGGGGGAGGGGTAAATAAGATTATGTTTTGTGATTCGAATCGAAAAGTATAAGGTTTGTTGAAGATTTCCATCATTTCTAGGAAAGATGTCAGATATAAAAGTTTGTTATGTTCGTCTGTTACTGATTTAATTTTAAATTGGGTCTGAAAGATTTTCAAATGCAGTGGAAATTCTAACAATGAAAGTGGGTATATAGCGGAGGCGAGGGGTTTTTTTGAATAAAGGATACAAAAAATGAGGGTCTAGATAAAAGCTAAAAGTTAATAATATCCTAATTCAAGTATAAAGTTTATTTCATTTAAAAGCCTTTTAAAGTTAGAGAAATATAAAAAAATCGTTCATTTGAATAATAAATAATATAAATCGTTTAATTCGTTAATAAAATATGAATGCATCTAACAAGCGTCCCAAAATTCAAGCAAGATTTTAATTTCCTTCCATTCATGCAATAAAAACTTGACATCTAACAATTTAGGGTTAATAAAAATGGAGGTTACACTATTGAACAACATGTTTTTGTTTTTGAACACCATTCAAATAATAATTAAAGTCTGGAGGTCACAGTTCGGAAATATGGGAATCACCCCCCCCCCCAGATGGTGTGATTTAATACCATTGGATTTCTTTTTATGGCGTTATTTGTGTCAAAAATCTATTCCAACAAGCTTACAAGCACAAGAGCATTAAGGGAGGAAATTTAAAGTTGCATCAACGAAATTCAGCTACATGTATGCAAAAGGGTCATGCCCTATGTGTTACTCCATACAACACCCTATCCTGCGTATTATACGATTAAATAAAAATATAACAATTTAAATAAAAATAACTGCGTTTTTATTATGTCAGAACATGATGTTGTTTTGATTTGAGGTTTGTGAAGCCTCAAAATGTGTATGCAACGAATTTGCGATTTTTCACTTTTGAGACATCAATTTTTCGCTTTTAGAGTTATTAGAAATATAATGCAGAATTTTGTCACATTTGGCGATTTATAGCCAAAAAATTCATTTCAAAATAGACATTTAATTTGTAATTCAAAAATTTAAGTCAATGGCAACGTTTTTACATTTTTTGTTGTTGTTAAACTGTTTTATCATGACAGAATATGATGTTTTATTAGTTTGAAGTTTCTGAAGCCACAAAACAAATGGGCAAAAATTGGAGAATTATTACTTTGGGGGCAATTATTTTCCGCTTTTAGAGTTATTGGAAAATGGTACAAATGAATGTCACATTTGGCTACTTATCACCAGCAAGCAAGTAACTGTGTTTTCTATTAAATTATTCAATATTTTCAGAAATCTATTCCATATACGTTAATTTTCAATTGCATTCAAGAATCAAAATGGCGATTATGATGAAAGATACAGAAACAAAATATCACTTGACACTATGCACAATTGATAAATGACGATTGTTGCCCAAAACAACACTATTTGGGGAATCTATATTTAAACATATATCATATGAATTCCAAAATATTTGCTTTTCATCAGAATGTAAAGCTGCATAGTAAGTATAATCTATTATTTTAGTTAAAATCTTTGTTTTTCTGCCTACGCATTCAGTAGCTTAATGCTTATATTCTACTATTTATTTTTAATGACTAATGCTTTCTTTAATTTCAGATAAAATGCAGTTTTGTTTCGAATAAAAAAAATTTCTTCACTCATTTATTAAATTATTGTTATCATTAGTTGGTTTAAGACAATAATAAAAGATCTTTACATGCACGAAGTTACATTTATA
>JAOUZG010009324.1:3331847-3345643 GCA_026289955.1 Argiope argentata
AAATTATAATTATAGCTTTATAAGTAAAAGTAAACAAAGATTCTATTTTTAAATTATAATAATATATGGAGTTTGCACAGTAATTACAGAGTATGCTGATTGATTATACATAGTTCAAAGTAGCAAAATTTTCAAACTGATGGCGAAAATTGCCAAAATTATTCTAGTTGTTGTAGTTGAAGGCCCAATAAACAATTTATTTTGCAATGTTTTTCAAAATAGAGGCTTGGGGATTCATCGGTTAGAAATTATGTATCTAGGAAGTTTAAATTAGCATTTCAATCAAAAATCATAAATTTGCATTTGAAGCAAATGTTTATAATAAAAATTATTTATTCAGCGATTGTGGCTGGGGAACTGTATCAGGAAATTTCTGTGTAGAAAATTTACATTGAATAGTGTTTTCTACCTTTTTCACGGAAATTGAGAATAATGAAGGGCAAGCTATCCTTAATGACATAATTCAGAGTTTAGATCTTTCATATAAAGTAAAGTTTATCATAATCTTATTTAGAGATTTTTATTGAAATACTCTACCGTGGATTTTCCTTATAAAGAATGTACAATGGATTAATATTCTCTCTATTTCTCTGAACATTGGGAAGGATTGATTCCCCCTGGGGGGGGGCACCTCGTAATTGGGGATGAGATGCTTCCGGTATGGTGGTTGGATTCCACCATCCTGGAGGGTACACTAATAGGTGGGGGTTAAATTCCTCCCATCAATGACGGGATGTACTTCCTACGGGAAAGATTGTACCGAGGCCATTGATGACCATTAGGACTGAACCATAGTTCCCGCCAGTGTTGCAGCTGCAGAGGTCTGGTCATTAAGTTTTATGGTTCAAATCCGAGTGCTTTCATGGCGGATCGGAGAGTCTGGCATGACTACCCTTGATGCTATATATAGCTTTCATGTTAAACAGAAATTAGCATAATCTGACAAGTAGTTGAAACTGAAAACTAATTTTATTGAATATTTCAAATACATGGATAACTTAAATATTTAAAGTTTTAAAAAATCGAAAAAATTAAAAATTTATTTTATTACGTATAACAAAAGAACAAATTTGAAAGCCATTAAATTGATAGAAATTCTGAAAGAAGCGGGAAAATGTTTTATTTGGGGGATAATAAAAGAGTTAAGTCATATATATTGATTGTAAGTGTTATTATTATCAATAAACTCCAATGCCAGTTACCTTATCTCCCATCAATTTGGTACAACTTTCATCAATCCTAAAAATATTAATCACTCCCACAATTATTTTATACATCGCGAGTCTCCTCAGATTAATAAGTATTTTAAATCAAAGAGAATATCCAGAAAATGAAGTCGAAGAGACAGAGATGATGTTGCGATAATCGGCAGTTTAATTCCGATAATTAATGGCGAAAGTTGCATTCGCTTCCCTTCCAGATCGTTATCGTCTTTATTCTGACCAACAAGCACGTCGGGCAGTTCGGAGTGTTTTATCAAACCATCAATAGTTGCGATAATCATTATTTATAGATGATCCATCATACTGACGTGGTGCTGGGGGGGGGGGGGCTGGCAGTTTGCAGCAGTTTTTAAAACAGGACATCGTTCAAACTTTGATGTAGTCTCCGTCCACGGCTCCCAAGAGATAATGGCCCTTCAAATTTATTATATCCTCTTCTGAGTTGATGTCATCCATTACTGCCACGTCACTATCGTATGCTTCGGCAGGATGATCTATCAGCTGGGGTCTACTCGCTGTGCCGAAGAAGGCGCAATTCATTTTGTTGGAACAAGAGATACGACGATTCGTTCCTGGAAAACATCAACCGACGAAATTTAAGACCTCGTGTCAGTAAAATGATGATCCTCTCTTTGGACGTCTTTTTTTATGATTGATAAAATTATAAATCCTGGTGAAATTCAGTGGAGAGCTCTCCGAATAAGTTATCAAAAGTTCGAATAAATTATTTTTGCTCGTCAGAATCATGTTAATTGTACAGGGTGTCCAAAAAGTTCCCGTACTGATGATTTGTGAATTTATTTTACAAAAACAATAGGTTTAAAAAGAATTATTTTTATGCCAATGATAAAAAGCACTTTTAACATAACTAAGTAAAAAATACTGCACTTATATTTATAATAAATGTTCAAAATGTCCATCCCTTTCTTGGAGACAAAGCTGAACTCGTTTGCGCACGTTTTTGGAAACGCGTTTTAATCTTCTAGGAGTGATTTCTTGTATCCTTTGGGTAATTGCGATTTTCGAATCATCTATTGTTTGAGGATCACCTTCATAAATTTTGTCCTTTAAATATCCCCACAGAAAAATGTCCGGGACGGTCAGATCAGGAGATGGAGGTGGCAAAAGATATTTTGAGATAAGTCGATCGCCGAAAAAAGCTTCAAGCATGTCCATGGTTTCATTACTCGTATGGCAAAATTTAATATACTTGAAAAAAATCATGGAAAATGTTTTTTTTAATTTGGAGTACGGGAACTTTTTGGACACCCGGTATATACTATTATAAAAATAAAAACTAATTGTGTATATGACTATAAAAATAAAAACTAAGTTTTTCCTCTGCTGACATATTAAAAAAATTTTAATTAATTTTTTTCTGAAAATAAAAAGGGATCTGTATGACTTCACGAATTATTTTGTGTTTGATTCACCATATCGAGGAAAACCAAAAAATGTTTCTATCTCTAGAACAATATTCACAAGAGTAGCACTACAAATCCATATCTTTATTTTCTGTTATTTTTTGTGGTTGTACATAGCATTTATTTGTATTTGTATTTTCTTTTTTATACAATTCCTTTTTTATATATTACTTTTCCCCTCCTCTCTAATTTTTCGTTTATATTTTTACAATACTTTTACAGAATTTTGTAATCGCAAACTATATCTCTGTTTATGTGAATTAGCATAAGTTTTCAGTTTCCCTCCATAGTTAGCTTAATAAAACAAATCCACTTCCCTAAATTTCAAACAACTCACTGTCTTTGGCTTTCTGTTATTCAATATTAAAATCCTTTACCAAATTTTAACCAATAAACGTCAATTACAGAAGTGTATAGAACAGGTCCGTATTCCAATATATCTTCCACTTCGTGCTCATTACGCTGTTTAAATAACCAGTTGGTTATAGTTGCAGGGGCATGAAGTGGTGTTGTCTGTTCCTATTGACGCTGTATAGGCGGTTTGTTAGACCTAAAACTACTATATTTGATAGGATATGCTTTAAAAATAGGCAATGACTCTTTTGAATGATTTTTTTTAAAATTTTAACTAGAATTTCAACTTTTTGGTCATATATTTAAAAGGGATTTTAATAAAATTATAAATCGTAGAGTAATCCAACCTGAATATATCAAAAGAAGGTTTTAAAAGTTCGAATAAATATATTTTTCATCTTTGGAACCATGTTAATTGCGTATATTCCCATAAAAATTAGAACTAAGGCTTCCATCTACTCGTATATTCAAAAAAATGTAAGTAATTTTTTTTCTAAAAATAAAAATGCATTTTTGTGATTTTACTCATGTATTTGAATGTATATTGACAGATTAAAGGTTTTATTTTAAATTTTAAATAGAATTTTAACTTTTTGGGTGCCATTTTAAGAAGAATTTTGATAAAATTATAACTCACAGAGAATTACGTATTTGTTAGAACCCAATTGAAATCTATCAGATAGCGAGTCTTCAAAAATTCGAACAAATTATTTATCATCGTCAGAACAATGCTAATAGTGTATATTCCTATAAAAATATAAATTAAAGATTGATGCCTCTGCAATATTCAAAAGTTTTTCAATTAAAATTTTCTAAAAATAAAAAGGGATTTGTATGTTTTTAAGTATTAGTTTGTGTTCCTGTTGACGCTGTATATGCCGTTAGACCTAAAACTATTATATTTGACAGAAATAGACTTTTGAAGTAGGAAATGACATGTTGAAACAATTTTTTATTTATCTTAGAGGCAATCTTTTTGAGGAGTATTTTGATAAAATTACAAATCAAGGTGAATTATGTATATCATAGATGCCGATTAAATCTATCAGAATAAGGCTTCAAAAGTTCGAACAAAATCACTCTTAACTTCAAAATAATGTTAATTGAGTATATTCTTATTAAAAAATAACTGAGGCTCCCATTTGCTGTCATATTCAAAAATGTTAGCAGTAATTTTTTTTCTAAATTATAAATGGCTTTGTGTGCCTCTGGGCCTGCATTAGTATGTGCGTATTGACGCTTTACAGTTAAATTTGATCTAAAAACATATTTGGTAAAAATATCACTTTATACCGATTTTTTTTAAAAAAATTATTATATATTTATTTTATTATTAATTCAATTAATGTTTTAAAATTAATTGAATGAAATTTTGATGTTTGTTCCCTTTTAACTTTTGAAATTATACTAACACAAAAATAAACTTTTACATTAGCTTAAAATTTAAAAGAAATATTTAGCTATCATTTCTTTTGCTGAAATATTATTTCATGATTTTTTTTATATTGTAATAACCCTTCTTAATAAATGCTAACATATAATCTTAATTAACAAGAAAATAATTTTTTAATAATAAAATACTATGTTACAAGTTGCAGTTTTATGATTATGCAACAAAACCGTTTATATTCTATTAATTATTAGTTCAAGCTGAATATAGATATCGCATTAGATTAGAAGAATCTAGATATTGCATTATTTGTTCAAGAAGAATGTAGATATTGCATTATTTGTTCAAGAAGAATGTAGATATTGCATTATTTGTTCAAGAAGAATGTGGATATTGCATTAAATCATAAGAATGTAGATGTTGCATTAGGTCAGAAGAATGTAGATATTGCATAGATCAGAAGAATGTAGATATTGTGTTATACGTTCAAGAAGAATAAAGATATTGCATTATTATCTTATCATTAAAAGCGAATGATAATAATGTTTATTAAATATTCGGTCTTTCGCAAATGTATTAGGGTCATTTATCGATTCAGGCAAGTATTTACGGTAGAATATTGATATTCACCAGAACTCAGTTTCTCACATTCATTTATAAATAATGCGTTATGTCGACGGGATTTATAAAATGATAAAATAATTCAAATAATTCAAAATGCATATGTCTTTATTTAGAAAAGAGTGATAAAGAAAAATAAGAAAATCTTCTAATGACTTGGAATTTATTTTTCGTATTAGAAAACTTTTTAAAAGAGTTCATATTTTATTCATATTTCTTTTTCTTTTCTCTGCATGCAAAATTTTCATAAATATTACCTTAGTCCCGCCCAAAGAAGAATACACTTTTTTGCTGTGAAATCAAGTTTCTCTATTTTGTTCAATAATTCACGCCAACGCCTTTTCACGCTTTAGAAACACCCACAGTTCTTTTTTTAGAATTATGTTTTCTTAGAAGTCGTGCTGTCTAAATTTAAACACAAAAACTAGAGTTTCAGGCCTTTATTTATGCTAAATGCGATTAAAATTGCATGAATGCCCTAAAAGATCTGCAAGGTCGATTTATGGTACCAGAATCTTCTTTAAAAATTTACTACCATTCTGTTTAAGAAATGTTCTTAAGTTTTATAAATTATTCAATAATTCTTCTCTTCTAGAATAGACATTCTACTTCTTTTAACAGTCACACATTTTAATACCTAAGTTTTATATTTGTTCCTTCTCTTTTGTTAACATTTGCTTCTTACAGTATTTTTATAAGAAAAGTAAAGCTATCCATACGTTTCTTTATTGCCTTTCGTTTTCATTGCCATTTAAATATCATGATGTACAAACCGGAATATAAAGCATTTCTTATTTTTAAAGCTTTTGTATTAAATATTTTGATTTTCTTATTCTTTTTTATTCGAGCTTTATCTAGAAGAATTTTCGATTGCCAATGTAAATGGGATGCATTAAGGATAAGGTTCGAATTTATAAAGCCATTTTTCTGTATAGTTATTCTAATAACAAGAAAAAGAGGCTTACTGATATTCTTAACGCATACTCAGTATATGACAGGGTATACTTAACGTATACCCTGTCAATGACCCCTTACTTTTGTGATAAACTTAGAAGATTCTGTGTTTTGGGGACAAATTTGACGAGTTTGCAAAATAAAGGTTAAGAAAAATACAAGAATTCTGACTCCTTCTCTATTGTTGTTCTCGTGTTCCACTTTATAATGGAAAGAGGGATGCAGTAGCCTCAGAAGGTATGGAACCCCGAGAGAAGAAGTTTGACTTCTAGCTCACACACGTCACAAATCATTTTTATTAGACAGACTACATTCATTTATCCACAAATCATAATTTAGATCCGGAACTTAGAACGAACCAGTATCCCAGTGTATTACTCTTGATATGGAGGACTTTGTAACCACGAGAGATTTAACGCCCACCACATACACGCATGCACACACACGGAGGGACTTCGACTGGTGGTTTCGAACTCGCAGCCCAATGGATGTGAATCCAACTCAATTCTAACCAGGCTATCCTGGCCCACTTTTCTATTAAGAATCGAAATCTAAATATCATTCAGTAGTTTATAAGGTAGTTTTCATAAGTTTATCAGGTGACCATATAAACGGAGACTCGCACACAAAGAATAAATCTCTGTTTGAAATGTTATCCGAATTGCGAGATGGTGCAACCAAAGCTCCTATGTTGTTGCTGTTATTTAAACATCAATTCACAGGCTTGTAGGGTTTTATTCATTTCTACAAGTGTTGTTGTTGCTGTTGTTTTGTATGCCTCAATAATATGAAATAAAGCATCACTTTCCAATATCCACCATAATAAACGTTTTCACAATACAGTCAACAGACAATTTCGATCACAATATTAACTCATATCCTTTCCATAGAATTTCAAAATAGATCGAGCTAGTTGTTACATTTTTGAAGCAATCTGCCAGCGTTCTGGCACAGAGATAGCGCGTCTTCCCGGTGCTATCAGTTCCATGGGATCGAGTCCCACTTCGGGCATGGTTGTCATTCATCTTTTCTATCTTTGGGATGTGTGAATGCGCCCTCTTGTGAAAAGGAGCTGCGTAATCGAATGTGATGAGTGTGTAGCTAAGGTGTACTCTTGGCCCTGATTGGCGCTACTTGAAACAAGTGACGCATCCTCGACTAAAAGTTGCTGACCACAGCAGCAAGCTTGTTCATGGCAAGTGCCATTAGAAAAAACAACAGCTATTCATTTATCTCCATAAAAGGAACTCAAGCACATTTAACTATGTTTCATTGAATTTTTGAATTCATAGACAGAATGCAATGTTGTGTTTGGCATATTCTCTTTTATTTGTGGAAAAAAAGGCATTAATCATTAGGAGTTAAGTCAGGGCTATAAATGGAATAATACATACAAAATTAACCCAAACCACGATATTAGTAATGGTAATTATCATATAGATGTGTTGTAGTGATATTATGAATTTATAATCCATTGAATATTTAGGAGCAATATAATTATTTGTATGTACAGTACAAACCCGAGTATATTGTCAAATGTGAGAGAATGGCAGGTCGGATAACAAAGAAGCTGGATATGCCGGAGTTCTATGAACTCATTATTTACCCACCAATACCAGAAGACAAAAATTTTATATCACAACTCTTTGTTATATTTTTCCCATTTCTTGTTGAGCATTAAACCTTCATTTATCTCAAGCCAAGTAGAATGTGAACGTGACAGAGGCCCTTTGAATTAAGAAGCAGACACCGGTAACGTTTCGAGCTAAAATAGAAGGTTCTGCACTGGCAATTTATACACTACATAAAAAACACTGCATGTTTCAAGAAATGTTCCTAGTAAGTGTCAATGTCACAAAAAATATAGCTTCAATTTCTTTATGCTTAACTTTCAAATGTATTTATCAAACTTTTATTCCCTCTCCAATAGCTTATACACCACTTTTTAATTTCTGTTGGCTTTGTTTTTAGTTCCTCACTGTTATCACCAATTTTGAAATTGTCATCGTGGTTGACTTTAAAAAATATTAAGCATACCGCAAGAACAATTTACTAATACTGTACATACTGTGCAGTTATAATCAGGAACAACGGCAGCAACTGAGGTTCGTTACACACTGACGAAACTATGAACAACGAGCAGAACGCTGCTCTTTTTTTCTATCATGTATTTCGCATAAGATACATAGGAATATCGTAGCAGATGCCTATTTCCAATGTATTGGCAATGTTGCCAAAACAAGCCTTGCTTTCTTCATTTAATTACGATAAAAAGAAAACTAGGACGGATAGTACGGAAGTCAGATGTTCGCAAACCGAATACACGGGATTTACTGTGTTTTTACTGCGTTAATTATTTGAAGTGCAGCCTTTTCTTTTACTTGATCTGTTGACGTTCCTTTCACAATGGCGTCCCCATGTCTTATAGTGAGAAGGGGGAGAGAGAGATCAATTTCTACTTATGACAACAAAGAAAATTTTCATTTTAGTATTTTTTAATTAAATAATTACAATTAATATAAATAATTGCTCAAAAAATTATACCTTGTCAAAACCAAATCAAGCTCTTGTCCGATGTAAAAAATCAGAACAGATTCAGAACACAATCGATTGTAGTTGAATTTTCAAATTCAATTGAGGGAAAGCAAATATGTGAATTTTCTACGCCAATTGGGGTAACGCAATACAAATTAGAAATTTTTAATTTTCTTTATTATGTATTATTTTAATTCGAAAGTACATCAAAAGGAATAAAAAAATCGATTTATAAACAATGTCTAATTTCAAATGCGGCAAACATTAAGAAAATAAACAGAATCGTTTGAAATAATAGCCCAAAACAAGTTAAGCTTAACCTCATTAGCGTGGATAAAAAACAAGCTAAATTAAATTCGTTACTTATTTGGCGATATGTTTTTTGGTGATAGTTAGTTTTTAATTAATAAATAAAAAATTAATGAATTAATATTTGAAGAATGCCATTTACTACGAGTTTTAAAAAATTTACTTGAATTTTAGTGGATAAAAAAAGTATTTTATTAAAAATTGAAAATTTGAACAAGATATTTATATATAGGGGGAATGTGAGCTAATAGTAGGAAATGAAAAAAATAAATTAGATTCTGAATTAAATAATTTAGATTCCCAGATTCTGAATTAAATAATTTATTCTAATGAAATAATTTGATTTTTTTTTTTGTTAGAAGTTTCATGGCGCAAAAACCATACTTTACCACGTTTAGATAAGCAAATTGTAAAATAAGAGTAAATTAGAAAAGACATTTGAATCTAAAAGCAACAGTATCAACTTAAAACTGTACAAAATATGCGTTGCCAAAAATAAGCTTAAATAATTTTGAATGCAAGTAAAAAGATCGAATATTTCCCCATGATATTTAGTCTAAATTACTCCCGGTCTTTATAAAACAAATTAAAAGTTGTTTAACACCTGATATAGTAAAAAAAATCAAATTATTTAAGTTGTTTACAGTTTGAAACTATTAAAAAAAACTACAAGTGGAATCATTTATAGCATAGAAAATGTATGATTTTCTAAACCTCCAATTTGCTGTTAAAACTCGAGCAGAAATTTGCTCAAACACTTTCAAAGAAATATTGAAAGTATTTTCCTTTGAACTTCTTCATTTTTAATTCATTTTAAAATATCTTTTGGCTTTTTTTAATTATTTCTCTAATTAATTTTCTTCGCCGCGGATATTGCCAGAATACGATATACAATCTCAACTTCGCTTGAAATAAAGCATGCGAAAAAACAAGAACAGAAATTATTTCCAGATTTCCTTAACTAAGGAGAATATTAATTTCTAATTTAAAAATGTAATTTTTATTTTAAAAATGCGGAAGCACAAACACATTTTAAAGCTTTCAAACATCTAGAAATAAATTTCAGATAATGAATAAGGGCAAATAGGAAGCCTTTGAGAGTGCGAAAGTTATTTTAAAAATTCTTTACTGAAATCAAAATAATTTTAGCACTTTTTCGCTGCACAAAATTGTGTATTTGGTTAGGTAGAGAATGTCTTGAGATATTTCTAGCAAACTATAATTAGGAAATGTAGATTTTTGACTTGAGTCTAGCATTTTTTCAGATTCTGTGCTAATAATACATATTTTGGAAATCATAATGCAAGCCAAATGACACAAAAAAAATTTATTGACATAAAATCGCAGTTGTAGTCATAAGAGAACAGGCTGAATTTCATTGACCTAAATAATTGAGATTTATAATACTTTGCGTTCATATGTATAATAAAGAATAGATTGACATACTATCAATTTTTTTACAGATTGAGTTTAGATTTAATAAAGATTAAAATGAAATCTGCTATGCATATTTCAATGTATCATGCCAGAACATCATTTCTTGAACGGCCAAGCACCGCGTGCTCGTGCGAGTTTAATTATATTTTTATTCATTTGAATTGCTTCATTGAATGAGTCACTTTAGTATTGCAAACGATCCAGAAAACTTTGTCTCGCATTGATTGTATTTAAAAAATGTCACATCTTTTTTTTTCATTTCATATAATCTCGTACTCAAAATGACATTTTTAAAGGTTTATTTGCTCCAGTCATTAACTTATTTTTTTTAAAAAAAATCAGAGCTTTTGTAAATGCAATGGCATCAAGTTATTAAAAGCTGATTTTTGAGATGCTCGTGCAGATAATAAAATTTTTATTTTTCACCTACGTATTTTTGTTGATACCAAAACCCTCATCCCCAAAACAAAAGTATGCTCTAACATTAATAAGTATCTTTGTTTTGGATATTAAATTTATGCACCAAATTTTATCTACCTAGTTTCTTCTGTTTTGTTAGCCATGGTGGTCTGGTGATAAAGGCTTTGTTCGTGTGCCGTAGGGTTTCAAGTTCGAGACCCAATTCCACCGAAGAACTGTCATGTAAAGCGGTCCCACTGGTGTGGCGTAATGTAGAGAGTAGGATAACAACTCAGGCGTCGTCCTCGTCATTTGATCGTGATTACAAGGTCAAAATGACAAGGTCCGTCCCAAAATAGCTCTATCGTTGCTTTACAATGGGCTGTTAATATAACTAAACTAAACCAATCATACATTTTGCTATCAACGGTTTTACTTGTAGTAAATTGCGGAACAGATAAATTAACTGTGAATAGGTTTTGTCCAAAATTTGTTAGAAATCTGTTAATTTCGTTTGTCTACATATGTCAAATTTCATTCATCTAGCTCAAAACATTTTAGAATTATTGTATTGACAAACAGGCTAACTGTCTGATAGACAGATAGAAATGATTACAGAAATGTGTTTTTCGAGCTCAGGGACTTCAGAAACACTGAGATTCGTCAAAAAATCGAGTTCGAACTTTTAACGAATGATTTAACTTTTGATGGAACTTTTAATGGTTGCAATATTTCTTCTATAGGGCAGTAGTGGCCTGGTGGTGAGGTCTGGGCTCGTGATCTGTAGGGTTTCAGGTACCACACCCGATTCCACTGAAGAAACGTCGCGTAAGGGGGTCAGTTGCACGCTATATCCATCAGGGCCAAACGTCAACCAGTTGGTGTAAAGCGGGGGTGTGCCAGCTCATGTGTCATTCTCGTCATCTGACCGTAGTTAAAAATTACGAGATCCGTACCAAAATTGCTCGGGTGTGACTTTATAAAGGGACGTTAACCCCTTAACCGGTTTGCCCGTACGCCGTACGTGCATCGATTTATCGAATTTTGATAGTTGTAAACAAAAAATAAATCATTCATAACAATTATAATTCAATAGTTAAATGACTTCGAGTACGTAGATAAGCCAAGTATTCCATGGATTTCCATTTGAATCAAAATAAGAAAATATTCCCAAAATAGAAGGTGTCGTCTTATTAGATAGTAAGGAAAATAAACCAGTTAAGGGGTTAATATAATATAAATTACTAATATAACCTCTATACTTCCTGTACAAGAAAATAAAAACTGCTTTATTTTATATAGCTTATTTGCTCATGCTTTGTTTTATGCTCATATTTTAAATGTTTTTCGTCGCTGAATTTGACAATGAATTTTCCTTTATAAATGTATATGGGTATTTGCATTTATTTTAAAATATAACTCTGGTTACATAAAAAGTAAAACGGTATTAAAAATACAGTATAAAAGAAAATTTCAGCGAATGACTAACAATTTAATAAAACTTCCAACAATTCATCGCCTTTTTTTTTCTTTTGCACACCACATTATTTCTAAGAATTCAATAAAAAGAAACGTTAATATACAGTGATTTAAACTAGATAAAAGCCCTTTCAGATCGCTTTTAAACGAAACACCCTCTTATCCTCGAGCGCTAATTTACAGGGCTTCTCATCTTGCCTGATTCTACCCTCTCCCCCCCCCACCAAACTAAAGTGCTCCCAGAGCAGTTCCTAAAACGCTTCCGGTTTCCCCGCCCGAGGGGTGGGCTAAAAGTTCTGAGTTTTACTTCTCTTCAATTCTATTTCTGATTCTGCTGACATCGTAAAGGAAAGGAAAAAAAACAGACTAAACGGTCCTCCTTCCCCCTTCGGTCAAAAAGGAAGCAGGTAGCGTGCCGAATCCGGTATTAAAAATGCATTTTCTTTTTAAAAAGATGAGCAGTAAAAAACCGTCTCTAGTCGTCCATACTATTATTTTGCTGAGATCGGCTCCCAAAATCCCTTCTCCCTCTCAGTACCGTAAGGGGAAATTTTCCGTGCCTAATCTCCTTGATGATATCAGTCAGCTGACCAAGCACAAGGTCCGCGGGTACCTATTATTATGTAATAGACTGTTTGACGAGCCACCAAGTGGATCCCTATCTGAACTTATTTATAGAGTTGGCGTATTTTTTTTTACTATTTTTAGACGCTTCTTCGGGTATTTGGCGTAGAAAAGCTTGGCGAGAATAAAGTCACGTATCAAACCACTTCGATTTCACGAATGTCATCAGAATTGGTTTTATTATCGCTTTTTGCTCCCCGCTTTGGCTTTTATCTTCCACTCAGTTCATCGCTCTTCCGATAAAAAAGGAATCAAAGATGCCCCCCTTAATTGACCAATAGAATCAATACTTGATATCAAAGGAAGTGGCCCACCCCTTTCTCTGATGCTGGTGGTTGGAGTGGGCTTATCGATTGAGCAGAAATAGCAATTGCAGCAGTGATCTAGGGTTTGTGAAGTAGCCCTTTGTGGGAGTTTAATTGAGGTGGTTAATAATAGGGCTCTATGTGTAAGGGTTTTCAAAATAGATGAGCGAAAATATCACAAACAGAACAGGTAATTTGACACGATAAAAATTATAAAGTACAAACGATTATTATTGGGAATAAGAGAAGAGATACACTCCCCTCCTCAGCTTCAAATTGGTCAAAATGCCAATTTTTATTTTATTAGGTTATTTTATGGTTCTTACTTTTATAATAATTGTGTTAAATTTCCCAAAATGTTCTCTTTATATTTTGGAAGTTATTCAAATTTTGATTTATACAACGGAAAACCATTATGCTAATGGGGGAAAGACAAATGAAAATATGAAATTCTAAAGACTTTTGCTCTGTATTAAGTTTTTAATACCCACTAAGTTTATTTTTAATTTCCTATCTTTATTCTAGTTTTCTTATTATATTATATACTAGCCGCCTTTGGTGACCAGCTGGTTCACAAATATTAATGTGGGCTAAAATTTCCAAATATATATTTTACGTAGCTTATTCTCTTAATAGCCTTTTTTGAGAAATATCTTTAAGCTTCAGATTTTGCTAGTTATTTAATGCAGTCATACTATAATGTGCACCTTAAACAGTTCTGTTCATCGTACTACTTATATAT
>JAOUZG010009324.1:3350643-3393326 GCA_026289955.1 Argiope argentata
AATGAAATTGTATAGCATAATCGTGCAATTGTTGGGAGAATATTTGAGTATTTCATTATTTACATTTGAAATGAGTTGATACTTGTAGTTTTGGAAATAATAAGTACTTTGACATCTTGTCGTAAGTCAAATATCTCATATGACTTCCAAGGCGTAAATCACTTGGATATATATCTGGTAAATAGGATTTCTTGTGTCATGTCCCATTATAACTATTTGAGTAAAGATAAAAGCTCATTCGCGATATAAACTGATTGATAATTGCTCAAGTAGGTTTAAAAACGTTGAAAACTATTTCTATAGAAGTATCATAACAACACAACATAAATAATAACTTTTAGAAAGAGCTTTGTTTGAATATGGCGGTATAAATGAAGAAGTAATAATAAAGAATTTGTTTTTATTCCCTGTCTTCTTTTATGCATTCAAAATGGAAATTTATGATGCTTTTAAAGAAAATTCAATTTAAAGCTGTAAATTCATTAGGACTCGATATACTCCTGTTTATTAAAATTAAATTCAGGCAAAATATTTTGTACTATTGAAATTTGTGAAAGGTTGCATAATGTAAATTATTCTGCTACTTTTAGTTCGATATTTTTAGAAAATCTTGTTCTTATTTTTTTTTCAATACATTGTTTTATTAATTGAAAATTCGTAATTATTTTTCAGCTATTTATTAATACGTAACTTTCTGTTTAAATAACTTGAAAACCTACTGTGCTGTAACCATTAAAGATGACAGAAAAAAGTTTGAAACAATAGAATTTCTTCTCCTAATTATAAAGGTAATAAGCCGACTTTCTGGCACAGAGGTAACACGCCTTCCTCGTGTTCTGGGTCTCCCGGTTTTGGCTTGGTTCTTCTGTGTGCTATCTGTGAGATGTGTGGCTGTGCCCCCCCCCCCTGCAAAAAGGGGATGTGCAAGCAAATGTGGTGAGTGAGTAGCTAAAGTCGATCTCTTGGCCCTAATTGGCGCTACTTCAAAAACAAGAGACGCTCTTTTCGGCTTAAATCTGCTGCTATATCAGCGGGGGGCTTGTACATAGACAAGTGCCATAAGTAACAACAAGGTAATGGTAATAAAGGTTTCATGTAATGAAAAACAATTTAGAAAAAAATTATAAACAAGCTATTTTCATAACGAAATAAGCAAGTGGAGACATTTTTTGGAAACAGTTTTGTCATTAACGTTTTTCTCTAAAGTATATGGTACGTTGACACTAATTCTAACTTTCCTTTTCTTAACATTAAAATTTAAAAAGTCGCAGGTAAAAGTTTATTACTTTCTAAACACAGAATTGGAAACATGTTTTATAAGGTATCCATAGGGTTACGAGAATTAAACATAATTGAAAACAAACTACCTACAACTATACAAGCAAACTATCTACTTCAAGTACAATTAAGCCTATGTTAGATATTTTTACTATTTTGTAATTAATGTTAATTATTTCTTACTGCATGATAAGCTCAAACACTCTAATTTAAATCTTTTTACACAAGAAATTAAGCGCTGTGATTGCCCCATCCTATGCAATCTGATTTTCAACTGCGAGTTTTCTATCGATCAGAAGCAATTTAACCCAAGACTTAACTAAAAATGATTTGATAGTTAACTACCATCAACAGATTAAAATAAACCCATCTGTTTTTATTTGTTTTGGACTTAGTATCTTTCTGTTGTTGTTTTTACGTTACAATGTTCTAAACTCTAATGTCCTAATTTACAAGCAAATTACTATCTACAATTATAGATAATCCATTAACTCTTGCTTGTTCTTTGTTATTATTGTTATTTTTTTCTTACAGTATTCTGAAACCAAATACCCTGGTTCCAATCGGTTTGTGTACAACATGAAAGCTGAAAAGAGCCCTTAGTTGCTGAAATTTCTTTCCCTACAACAGATATTCTACTGCAGAATAATCGAAAAGTCAATTTACTAACGAAAAACAGTTTATAAATAAATTACCAAATTCAAAAAGAAAAAATCCAACATGTATTTTCTATTTTGAGGATTGTTATTTTAGGTATTATTTTTCCCTTGTTTTCTTCCAGTTAAAGATTGTCTACTGGTAAATAGCAATATAACCAAGAGAAAGCAATTTATTAACAAAAAATTATCTAACAAATTAAAGGCCTTAAATAAGAACAATTCGATTTTTTTATCTTCTTTCGGGCTCAATATTGTTACAAATCTGTGAATTTGCTTCCCATCATTAACACTGCTGATGTAAGAAAGATTGTTTTACTAGCGAGAGCTGAATTGCAGTACACCAAACGGCAGTTCAGCAATGTTGTTTACTATTTAAGTAATGACGTATAGTGTGTGGAGTATTCAGTCGTGTGGTATTGAGTCGGCAGCTAAAGCGAGGAGACAGTGATAAGTTCGGCCGTTTGGAGAGACCATAGAGTAAAGCAACATGAATTCCCTCCTTCTGCTGAATTCTGTCTATGCTTTGAGAGCTGTGGTCTGGAACTGGGAGTAGTCCTGATCATCAACAGATTTTCTATTGTAATAAAATTAGAAAAGCAATTTTTTAAGGAAAGACAATTTATAAGCTATCAACTTTAAATAAGAATAAATTAAAGTGCAATTTCTTTAAAAATATGAAGAGAAACATACTTTACTTCATTTTTGACAATATTTTCATCACTTTCACTTTATAATGTTCTGAAATCAAACACTCAAATTCTAACTGACCCGTGAATGGCATTAAATACTGGAAGCAGCCCTGATCAACAACAGATTTTCTAATGTAATAAAATCAGAGAAGCATTTTTTTAACGAAAGACAATTTATAAATTATTAACTTTAAATAAGAATAAAATAAAGTGCAATATCTTTAAAAATATAAAGAGAAATATTCTTTACTTCATTTTTGACTCAATATTTTCATTGTGGTTTTCTTCATAAAGTGTCCTGAACTTAGACACTCGATTTCTAACCACTTTGTTCTAAAGTGTTCCGTGAAATATATTAAATTCTGGAAGCAACGCCTCACCAATAACTTAAATTCCATTCTGCTGTATTAAAAAAACAATTTACAAAGGAAAACTAATCGCCAATCTATCAACTTTAAATTGAAATAAATTTAATAACCGAAATATTTGCAAATTTTTGAATATCTAGGACATTTTGCAATATCTGGAATTTTTTGAAACTGTAACTATTTTTCATTGCCTACGGAAGAATAACGGTCGCATTCCAGCCGAAAGTCATTTTATCTCGAAGTCGATTTTTAAATTTTTGGGGAAGCACTCGCGAGCAGGGAGATCCGTCTGGATGCAGATTAAACATCCTCCCGGCCTGCCACCATATAATACCCTGGGCGACTCTCCATCACTCACCAGATTATTCTAGCTCACTTGTGCATGATTGGCGTTAAGCCCCGCTCCTGAAGCAGCTTAAGAATACAAAAATGAGTTTTCGAACTCTTCGCTGCCTCGGAAGCTATCGATCATCTTCCGGCGGATTTCCAGAAAGCTGTGCAATATTGAAACACACTCAGTGAGTTTAAAAAAATGAAAAAGAAACATTGTTTTAGAGCGAGTGAAACTCAATTGAAAAGGCAGGCATTCTTTCACGTGCTTTTATTGCCCTTGTTTTATGCATGTGAGAATGGGTTGAGTTGAGTTGAATTTGTTGTTGTTGTTGCTGTTGTTTGGCACAAAAGTCATTTTTGGCTAAGCCATTTTGGCTTTATTTTAATTATTATGTTATTTTAAATCTCAATTGAGTGAAATGAATACAACTGCTCTCAATAGAAGCGAAAATTATACTAACAAACAGCAGCTTTTCCGCATTCTCGGTATACGACTAATGAAGTGCGATAGAGCTTCGCCGCACTCAAACGGTTAAGAGTACCCGAGCACCAGCAGAGCAAATGTCTTGAACAACAAAAAAAGGCGCATTTGGTGAAATATTTTCAGAGTTGTTAGATAATGGAATTTTTCAATATATTTGTTGTTGTGTCAAATGGCACTTGTCATGGACAAGCCCGCTGCTGAGCCCAGCAGTAGATTTAAGCCGAATGAAGCGTCTCTTGTATTTGAGTAGCGCCAACTAGGGCCAAGAGTACGACTTTGCTACCCACTCATCACACTCGCTTGTACAACCCCTTTTTACAGGGGGGGCACATTCACACATCTCACAGATAGCACACAGAATAACATCCATGCCCGAAGCGGGACTCGAACCCGGGACTTCCAGAACACGAGGAAGACGCGCTACCTCTGTGCCAGCAAGACTGGCTCAATATATTTGTAGTTAATACGATTGTGAAGTTGTACAAATATCCATACTAGTTCATGGAAAGGAGAAAATGCAATGCAAAGGAGAATTTGCAGGAGAAAATTCAATTACTCGTACATTTTTGATAAATACTTAATTCTAGTGTAGTTTGGTCAGAGCCTTGCTATTTTTGTATCTCCTTTTCAACAGTTTTTGGTCACTTTAACAGTAACCGCATGTCATTGGCATCCTAGTCAAACTTTGATTATCAAAAGAATCCATTCACAGGAGATGGCGATAATGAATTGCGGACACGCAGTTACTGCGCAAGTATTAAATTTGCTGCGTACGATTACAGTTATAGCTATTGCTGAGTTGAGTTGAATTTGTTGTTTTTTGCCTAAGCTGCGCCATATTCACGAGTTTAAAATATTTGTATATACTTGTAATAAAATTAAGATATGAAATGATGACAAAATCCAAATGTCTAAAAATTTAAATCTATGAGTTATGAAAAATCGTAACCTTGATGTAAAGTAATATACTATGCCAAAAAGTGTGGTCAATGTTTATATATGATTATAAAAGCCGATACTTTTTAAAAACCTAATCAGACCAATATGCGGGGTTTCGGACAATAATTCGCCCAATTCAGGGTGAGACCCCTGAAAACACGCAAGACGCTGGCTACAAAACCTTGGACACTCTTTAAGAATGTGCAGGACAGACTTTCGGTTGTTACACATTGAGCAGAATGGTGCTGGGTCCCCCATTAACGAATGTCGGGGGGTGAAACGAGTGTGCCCAATCCTCAACCTAGTCAAGATTACTTCCAGTTTTCTGCTGTGTAAAGTTGGACAGATATCTATTGTGGCCTTAAATGTATGGAGCTTGTTATAGATTTGTGTGTTCCATTCAGTTTGCCATTTAGAATACAAAATGTGACATATTTGTGTAAGAATGGAGTTTTTTATTGGATATTTCATTCACTTCTTGATATAATAGTCACTAAATTTTTTGTTGCCTGTTCTCAGGGAAGTTGCATTTAAATATTTTCAGAATCCATTCGTAACTTAATATTTAAAAATATAATGTTGCCTTTAAGCAATATATATAACTTATCTTCTCAAATATTATAAGGATGAGAGGTACTCGTGTATTAATTACATGCCAAAGACTAAACGTCAAAAAAAAATCGCCAAAGATGTTATGTGCATTTAAAATAGCTCGCAACAATTGCAACGAGCAACAATTTGTTTTCAAAAATTCACCAAATATGTCGTGGTAGTCACAGTTAAAATATATACTCGTCAATTCTTACAGTTAGACGAAACGAAAAAAATCACCAAAGATAAAATGTTTATTGCAGTCAGCAATCAAGTTTAGAAAAAATCACCAAATATGTAATGTTTATTGTATCCATTAATTAATTTTTGAAAAACCACGAAATATGTCTTGGTAGTCATAGCTAAAATCTATATTCGCCAATACATACAATCATATTAAACGCCAAAAACTTCTCCAAATTTCAGGCAGCGATGAATTTTTGAAAAATCGTCAAGTATATCATAATAGTCATGGCAAAAATCTATGTTCGACGTGCATACAGGAAGACGAAATGCCAAAAGTATTTCCAAAGATGCTATGCTTATTGCAGCCAGCGATCAATTTCCAAAAATTCGTCAAGTATGTCATGGAAATCATAGCTAAAATCTTTATGTTCGCCAATACATAGAGCTAAACAAAACACCCCAAAAATATTTTCATTTCTGCTAGCAATGAATTCTTGAAAAATCGTCAAATATGTTTTGGTAGTCAAAGCTAAAATCTATGTACACCAATACATAGAATAAGACTAAACACCAAAAAAATTCCAAAATTGCTACTAATTTAGCAATTAATTCTCAAAAAATTGCCAAAAAATTGCCGTGCAATAGACCACGGTATTCATAGCTAAAATCTATACTCCCCTATACATACAGTTAAACTTAGCACCAAAAAATTTCCGAAGTTGTTATTCCCTCAGAAATTAATTCACGAAAAATCGTCAAATAGGTCAGGATAGTCTAAACTAAAATCTGTATTTTCTAATACATACAGTAAAACTAAATGCCAAAAATTAATAGTTAAATTTGTTATTGGAAATAAAGATCGATTCTCGAAAAATTTCCAAATATGTCATGATAGTCATAGCTAAAATCTATGTCTGCCAATGCATATAGTTGAAACAAAAACTCGCCAATGAAAACAGTTAATATTCAAGAGCTGAATGAAAACTGTGCCAAATATGCCAGTATTGATATTTATGGATTCCTTGGCATTGCTTTTTAAAATCGTAATTGTAAAAAACATTTAAAAAACGATATTAAAGCATAGTAGCTTTGTACTTATTCTCTTTATCATATCAGCTAAAAATATAAAAAAATGCTTTTTATTTTTTGGTTCCCATTCTTTAAAAAAATATTTCGACGCAAGAAGAATTATAAACATAGATAGTGGTATAATGCAGCTGTTTTTAACTCATCAATTTTTTTACAGAAATTACAATTTAAGGACTAATTTTTCAACATCATTTACCATGCTATTATCTAAACCACATATCGATTATTTGACACTTTTGATAAATTAAATTTCTTCCACAAATTTTTATGTTCCATAATAAAGTTTATCTTACATTTATTAGAAGAAATATTATAATTAGGATTATTATAACGCTCATCTCTTTAATTCTATTTTGTGAATTCATTTTAATTCCTATTTCGATACTTATTAGTTTCAACGGTAATCAAATATCGCCAAGAAAAATTTCTCCAAATTATGAAAAATATATTCAAGTGCATAAACATATACAATAAATATAGATAAAATCACGCGTGAATCACGTGCTGTTAATATAAATCATCAAACTTTTGACTTTTTTTCTTGGCATTATTTGATCGCTGTTACAACCAATAATCAGTCGCATTTTTCAATTCCTATTATTAGTTAATGAGGCCTAATAGGCTTAACATGTTTTCGGCCGATTGTTTCAAGCAATTCTGTTTATCTTCTTAGTGTTTTATGCATTTAAAATTAAACATTGTTAATCAATTTTTTTGTATTTATTTTATTCAAAATAATACAGAATAAATCAAATTAAAAATTTCTAATCTGTATTGCGTTATTTCAACTGGCGTAGAAAATTCACGCATTTGCGCTGTTTCGATTGGCGTTTAAAGTTCAACGCCAATTAAGTGTGTTCTGATTGTATTCAACGGATACGAAAGTGATTTTATTTTGACCAGGTATAATTTTTTGATCATTTATTTATATTATCTGTAATTATTTAATAAAAAGTAACTAAAATAAAAATTTTCTTTGTTGGCCTAAGTAGGAATTGACTTCAAAATTTTTTATATTACTTGTTTGTAAAGAAAACATTTTGTTATGATTACCATAGCTAAACATCCTAGAAGAATAGAAACTATAAAAATATTTTTAAATTACCAACTTCATATAAAGAAATTCATTTCTTTAAAAATATTTTCCAAAAATAATCAGAAATTTCAATAACATTGTTTTTGAACGTGTCCTGTTCTGGAGACTTACTTACATTGGATACGTCCTTCTGGAAAATTTACCACCATCAGAAATCGCATCTTTTTTTAGACACAAATCCGTCAATCAAAACCACATACCCCGAAAGTTACTGAGAGGATAAAAAAGGAACGCCGCCAAGAGAAAAGACCATATGAGTGAGGATTCAATTTAAGTATTGAATTCAGTACAGTTCTCCAACTGCCAAAGACATACAGACTGTTTTTCATCAGACGCGGAATCCTCCTTTATGAGAAAGAAAAGGACGAAATACGTGATGCTCCGTATCCCATCAAAGATAATACAAGAAATGGACTTATATCTCTGTGCCTGGACAAAATTCCCAGTTGGAGAAGAAAAAAAATGAAGAAAATTTACTTTTTTTGTTCTGTTTTTGCTATCAATGCAATGACGTTTGATTTCGGAGAGCCTAAAGTGTGCATCAATCCTGTGGAACTATATATATTCCAACGCATTTTCTTCATTTTCTCCGGGTTGGTCTGCTTTTACTGTTCTGGCAGAAGATGGTAATAATGGAGATCCTCCTTTTGTCCTTCGGTACTTTTGAAATGGGAAAGGGCTTATAGTCTTGGAGTTCTTCATTCGTTGGAGAGAGAGAAAAAATCACGCGTTCCATCGACGGTTTAGAGAATCTTCCGATTTCGCGTCACTCAGGAAAATGAAAAATATTTCTGCAAAAAGAACTTGATGAAATGCATAAGTATGTTCAGAAGAATAATCGTAATAAAGAAGACAGCATCAGAAGAAGAAAAGAATGACCATTCCAGTCATTTTTTTTTGTCTCCAAAGAATAAATGTTTCTTTTCTGTTCCCAGAATCCTTTTTCTTCGTGAGAAACAAAGCAATTACTCATGCGTGGCCGTTGAAGTGAAAAAAATGGTATACTGACTTATATTTTTTTTGGTGAAAAAGTTTGAAAATGAATACTGCTCGGGAAACATTTCGAAGTCGGACTAAAAGTCTGTTGTCAAAGCAATATTGTTCATTCGGAAATTTCGTAAACTTTTATTTGCTTCGGGAATATAACAAAACATTTTTTTTGTCGTCCCTGTTTCAGGAAGAAGAAAAAAAGAAAATGTTTTCAATTTATATATTGAGAAAAACATATCCACTTTATATTTATATATTTCTCGAAAACAAGCAATAAAAAAAGAGGTATATGAAGAAAGCCCCATATCTATCGTTCAGAGTAATGACAAAACTTCTTTGATTTATTGCTTCTGCTGCCAACTTCGGTTTTAAGGATATGAAAGTGAAGAAACTTTCTTTTGTCTTCTAAAGAGCGAAGAAGAAAGTAAAAATTTAATATATTTTGAAATTTAAATTGAATTCTAAAGAGATAGTTATTCATCATCATTGAAAAATAAGGCAGAATGAAAGGAAAACCCTTTTTTCACCAATAAAGTTTCGAAGCATCAAAGTATTTTTAAATACGATAATATATGTTCTCTCAAAAATTAATATTAATGGCTTTGTATTAATATAAAACTACATCATATGTAAACATGAATTGACATTTGGGGGGAAACAATCGATGAAGTGGATGATTGTTAACAAATATTATTATGGTATCGAAGTATTTAACCCCTTAACAGGGTTTATTTTCTTTGCTAACTAACAAGATGACACCTTCTATTTTAGGAATATTTTCTTATTTATTCAAAAGTAAATCAATCGAATACATGACTTATCTATGTTTTCGAAGTCATTTTACTATTGAATTATAATCGTTATGAAACGTTCATTTTTTGTTTACAACTATCAAAATTTGATAAATCGATGCACGTACGGCATGCGGGTAAACCAGTTAAATGGTTAATCACTTACTTTTTCAATAAAAAATTTTTATTTCCTGTTTTAAGAAATCTTATTATCATGTCAGAATTTGAGGTTGTTTTGGGGATGAGGTTTTTGGTGTCAACAAAAATCCGTATGCAAAAAAAAATTATTATTTGCGCGATTATTTCAAAAAAAATAAGATTTTAATAACGCGTTTCCATCGCATTTGCAAAAGCTCTGATTAAAAAGATAAGTTAATGACTACAGCAAATAAGACCTAGAAAAATGTTATTTTGAGCACGTGATTATATGAAATGAAATAAATTGGAAATGAGATATTTTTTTTTAAAAAAATAAATACGAGACAGTTTTTTTTATCGTTTGCAACACTAACGTGACTCATTCACTAAAACAATTAAAATGAATAAAAGTATAATTTAACTCGCACGTGGTGCTTGACCGTTCAAGAAATTATGTTCTGACATGATATATTGAAATATGCATAGCAGATTATCATATCAAAACCTGATGTTGTCTTGGGGATGAGGATTTATTATAGTAAAATACCCATAGAAGAACTGTTTATTGTGAATTAGATATAATTTTGGGTCGTTATTAATAAGGCATCAATTAATAAAAAAATTAAGGCGTAATTGAATTTTAATGGTTATATCTTGACACAGAAAAATTCAAATCTTTAATACAAAATAGTTAAAATGGTCACCCTAAAACTTTCTGTGTCCTCTTCTATCCCACCTCTGCATAAAATTGCATAATATTACCCTATCAACCAGGCTATCCCGCCACCTAAACACTTTGTGTAATTTGAACTTAAGGTCTTCTATGGCAAAACAATTTTCCAAATTTTTATAAATATAAAATTTACATTCTTATTTTAGAATTTTATACAATTTTCCCCATAATGCTATGAATTTCCTTAATTTTTTGTCTATATCTTTATATATCAATTATATTAGAGGAAAGAGCAATCATATTTTTTAAAAAGACGTACTTTAGAAATTTTTTACCAATACTTAATTTCTGCATTATACCTGAACTTCAAGCGCAATAAAATTTTGAAAAACTTATAATAAACACACATATTGACATTTATTCAAAATAATAAAATGAATCATTTCTTGATCATAAACAGAGGGAAGGGGGTAGGACAAAATGATAGCAGCAACAGTGTAAACTTGAATTCTATTTCACTAATGAAATATATTGTTGTAAAATATACACACTAATTTTTAAAAATAATTTAATGAAAATAAAAAATATATATTATAAGCCAAAAAAAATATGATATTTAAAAAATAATGATATCATAAATAATGTATGCCTTTTATGGCGAATTATTTCCAGAAATTGCCTTAGGAAACTGCAAAATATTTCTCATTTTTTAATTAATTAAAGTTAAAAATAAAATTTCAAAAAAAATCTCACCGAGCTCAACATTTCCTTCCCTTTTCAAAAGTATGTATTAACCAAATATAGTAAATGGAAAGCGGTCTAGGTAAAGGCAAACGATCTAGCCTGTAGAGTACCAACAAATACATAAGCATAAACACGCATAGAATTTTATCAGCAGTTTAGTGAGATATGCATAGAGACAATAAAGATTATCTTAAGATTTAATAACATCAGAGGTAAAAACGGTTTTCTCCCCAATTATCTTCAGTAACATGTCGTGCCATTCTACGTTTCTGAACAGTCACAGAGAACCAAATACTCAACAGAGTGTTTCTTATATTCTTGTATATTTTCATCACTTAGGATATATATAAGCCATGAATATTAACGTATATTCATAACTTGGTCATTACTACTCCTATTTCATATTTTAAAAGAGATTTATATAACAATAATAATAATAAAGTGCAAACACATAAGAACAGAAGTATGGAAAAGTATAATTTACTGTCTAACATTATTATAACATAAACTATTATCAGATTTTAACGAAAAAAATGAAGGTTACGGAAAATGCTAGAATAATGGTCTTATCTATTAGGGAAATAAGATCTGAACATTCTTCCAGTGAATTCCATGTGACGCCATAGCTTATCGGCTATTATATAAGTCAAGACGTTCGTACAAAGTATCACCCTCTTTGGAATTCATTCGTTAGCGAAATCTAGAAGCTCATAGAAGTAAAATGGGTATAATCCTAGTATATGGTACCCCTTGATTTGGCGAGTTTATACCGAGAAGCCGTGACGTCATTTCTACCACGGATGCTCGTTAGCTGGTTGCCTAAGCTAAAATTCCTGTTTTTTATTATTATTATTATTATTATTATTGAGCTGAAGCAATAAAAAAAATTTGGCGACGTTTTTGCCTTAAATGCGTATGCTTCTTTGACAGCAGATGCCTTTTTAAAAGGTTGGCCCACTTTTGCCAGTATTGCATTATTATTACGTATGCTTCTTTGAAAGTAGATGCATTTTTTAAAGGTTGACCTACTTTTACCAGAATTGTTTTATTATAGCGTATGCTACTTTAACGGCAGATGTGTTTTTAAAAGGCTGACTAAGAACTATGACATGATAGCTGTTATTTCATCTCAAAATCAATAAAACTACATAAACTTCGTTTTTCAGCTGCAAAAATTGAAAATGAAAGTTTAAAAAAATTATCATTATGTCAAAATAATGAATTATTTCAAATAACTTGAATAATAACTTGAATTATAACATGAATTATTTCAAAATAATAATTTGAAATTTACGAGCAAAGATTTCTTTCTTTCTTTTTTTTTTTTTGTTCAAAATTAATTAAATTATAAAATCCGATTTTTTTTAAATAAATATAAAATTAAGTTTTCAGATTAATGTTAAGCCAAAATAAGAATAAAAAACTAGCATTCTCATGCAATTTCTTTTTTATTGAATCACATCAGCTTTCAAAAAATTTAATTATCTGGTCATATAAAGTAATGCGTCGTAAAAAAGGAAAATCATCTTACTTCTGTTCAAAAGCCGCGATCCAATCACCAAACCACTTCTGAAAAGTATAAATATTAAAATCTTTAAGGAAAATGAATGCATTTTAAAGGCAAAAGAGTAATAATCAGGGGGAAAAAAGAATTGGGAACAAGCTTTCAAAAATCAATTTCTTATGAACACACAAAATTTAAAGGAATTGAATACATTAGCTGTAACCTGCGCTGATCAATTTTATCGTCTGCGGAGATTTTAGTAGCGTTTTCATGCTTTCAGAAATCAATGGATCGAGAAATTTCATAAAATCTGCGCTGGTCGTCATTCATATTTAAAAACCAATTAGCTGCGATTCTAAATTTAATTTCCATATTTGTTCTCCGGTAAAGCGCATTTGTATTATCGATCGCTTTTAAGGTAGTTCACTTCAAAATACTGGCACGCGATTTTGTACTTAACTCTTTCAAACACTTGAGTCAGTGAAAAAAAAATTGCGCTTCTTAAATCTCTCTTTTGCTTCGAAATCTTGGTTAATACTTTGAAATTTCGATACTATGTTATTTTGCGTGCCATACGAAATAGATTTTTCTTCTTTTTGTTGCTAGAAATTGTTGCAATTGATTGTTGGAATAAGACGGAAAAATTGTGAAATAGTTGCTCAACATTATAAAAAAGTAAAGTAAAATTCTCGTAGTGAAAATAAACCTGCAAAGCTGAAAATCTTTCTGAAATTCGTTCAGATTCATCGAAATCTTAAATTTAGTTTGTTTGTTTTTTACAGTTATAATATTTTCTCTTTCTATACTCCGAATACGATAACAAAACTTAATGTTATTTAGTTAAAAATAAACGATTTAACTTCTTAAATAAGATGCGAGTGAAATACATAAACCGTTATTTTCTTCTTAATGCTGATATACAGCTTTTTCTATGCTTTTACGGATTTTTTTGATTGAATTGCTATTGCTTACTAAATTATATAGGCATTCTTTGCTCTATATGGCCTCAGTTATTCCAATTCTTTCAGCTCTGCACTTAGAAATAATTCGAAATTAAAATATTATCATTACAAAATTTGGCCTTGAGGTTTTGATAAATCTGTATTTTAAACTACCCTGAAACTGAAAATAATAAAATGTATTGTTAATTGTATTCATGTTTTGAGTGCTTTAGAAAACTACCTTTTTTCTCCATCTTTTAACTATAGCTTGCAGAGTATCTCAAATTCTTAATAACTGAAACACTACTTTTTAGAATTCCATCGACTTGTTTATTTTTTTTTTCACTTCACAGCACATATTACAAACCTTTGCCAGATTCCAAAAGGTTTACAACTGATCATTAATTATTTTACAAAAAATAAACAAAACAATATTAATAACAATAAGTTAATAAAAGAAAAAAATCGTTTGCTTTTACCTTTTATTAATGTTTTAATTGAAATAAAAAATAGAAGCATTTATACAATGTCTGAAAATGAATCGTCTGCCAAACGTCTATTAACAGATTTAGATTATGATATTTATCGGGCAACATGATTCTAATTTAAAACGAATAGGATGAATAGATTTTACATATGATCTTAAATATATACATATACATAAAAATTGTAAATGTTCATCACATTTCGTATGGGATCCGACACTGGAAAATTTGCTGCAAGTGAATTTGTTGATCCAAAAACACAACGAAGTAGATAAATGAGTTTTATAAAGTGTTCTCGCCCAAATCGATATACAAATTTATATCCGATTTCCAATCAGATTAATAAAAAGTTTGAATTCCAAATCACAAAATGTATCCTTGAGATTTTGAGGAATCTGTATTGAAGATGAAAATAATAAAATTTGGAACTGTATCCGTAATCGTAATTCGAATTCAAGAGGAATATAATGAATGGAATTTGATGTGTATTCTTAACATAAAATTGTAGATGTTCATCAAATTTTGAAAGGAATACACCAAAAAATCTTCCATCCAGCTCCAGTGCATTTGAATCCGATTGTTCAAAAGCAGAATGAATTTGATAGATGAATCTTTCATCTTTAAATGAAAAACTTCTTATTTTACATAAAATCGATATAATTCTTAATCTTTAAAATCAAAAATCATTCTCTAGAACCCGTGTGAATTAAGAAAATTTTTGTAGGATCTGTAGAATTAAGAATAATTCTATAGAATCTGTAGAATTAAGAATAATTCGATAGAATCCATATAATTGAGAATACTTTTAATTCCTATGCGAGTTCAAAATCCAGAAACTTTTACTATTCCACTGATTTCCAAAGACAATAAAATTCTTGGTAAATATAGCAATATATTAGTGATATTATCATATTTCAAGATAACTGCTAGATTAATAAAAAAGAAGTATATCTATCGCATAAAATATTAAGGAGAAAAACAATATATAATAAATATATCTACTAATAAATAACAACTATTCAAAAAAAGTTATTAGGCCTAGGATATCAAAATTTAGTAAAGATAGGCTTTGGAAATTTGGTAAGTAGAGTTGAATTCTTTTTACCGTATTTATTGCACTAAAAATATTTATACCTATAGGGAATTCAAAAAAACCCAAATGCGTTAATAATGTAAATTTTCTAAAAAAAATAATTCAGCATAATGGCATAGATAATAAAAAATAAAACATCAATAAGTCTAATAATTTGAACACCATTATTCAATTTCATATTTCATTTACAGATTCTGCATAGTTTGGAAACGAAATGCATCTGATTTAAGCTTCTTATTCATACAAAATTTACACCAGGTATTGCTTTTTTACTTATATTTTTAAAGATTCTAATGTCACTAAGTAAAGCCAAAACGAAAATAAAAAGCCTGTTTTCGAAAATAAATATTTTAAAATTCTTAAAATCGCATTGAATTTAACATTAAATAAATAATACCATTCAGTAAACGAGCATCCAAAATCTCTTTCCATTTTTATTTATCCGTAAAACTAGAACAATAATATTCAGAATTATATGCAATGTTTTATATTTCATGAAGATTATTGCTAGTTTGAAAACAGAGTATATTTAATTCAAATTTTTCTTCTATTTCATATAAAACTTATCCACACTATTGTTTCTCTCTTGTATTTTCAAACATTTCTAACGTCCTTAAATAAAGTCATATAAAAATAAAAAATCTTGTTTTCGAAGATAAATATTTTATAATTCTAAAAACTATTGTACCTTTAGCTTTAAAAAATTTATATCGTTCAGTAGATAAATGGTAAATTCTATGTCCATGCAGGATATATTCTATGATCCTGCTTATGGTAAATTCTATGTCCATGCAAAGCCTATTATATGCCCAAGCTTATGATAAATTCTATGTCCATGAAGAGTATATTGTATGCCCATGCTTATGGTAAATTCTATGTCCATGCAGAGTATATTCTATGCCCATGCTTATGGTGAATTCTATGTCCATGCTCACATATTCAGATATTTGGGAGATTAAACTGCAGAACTGCATACAATAAACTGTATTTCTAAGAAATTATTCCATAAATTTAAAATGCGATATATCTGATTGGGCTTCTCTTTTTATTCTTTTTTAATTACCAACTGATAAATACATTGTACTTTTCTTATATTTTTTAAAAGACCCTTTCGTCATAAAGTGAAGTCAAAATCAAAATATTGTTTCTTAAGTTAAATATTTTATAGTTCTAAAAATCACGGCAAATTTAACTTTAAATAAAACATACTATTCAGTAATTAAAAGGTATTCATGATAAATTGTTTTCATATTCATCCATACAGATATTTGTAAAAAAAATTGTAGAAGTATATGCAGTAATCTATATTTTTAATAAATTATTATGTAATTTAAAAATGAGATATCTGATTGAGATTTCCATTTTATTTTTTATTGGACTTCTGATAGAGACATCGAGTCTTTCTAATCTTTTGTGAAAATCCCCTTGCAATATTCATTGATGTAAAAATTTAAATCAAAATCTTGTTTTCGAAGATTCATCTTTTCCGATTCTAAAAACCCTAACGAGTTTAACTTTCAATAAATCACATCATTTACCAGGCAAACATCCAAAATTATGTTCCCATGCTCATCTATGCATTTATCTGTAAAAAAATAAGCTCAAAAATCACATCTTCAATACACCATGCATTATTAGATAAAAAGGTACACAAGATTTTAAACTAAAATCAATGTTTAACAAAATACTCTAATGATAAGTAAAAAAAAAACAACATTTTGAAAAATAGTACTGCAAAAAAATCAAATTTCGCTCTGTTTGTCTTGCTTCCAGGCAGTTTCTTTAAAGTAAATAAAATAAGAGGTTGGAACACAAAAAAAATACAGATAAACACTGTGATCGATCTAATGCAATAATAAAAAAAATACTAAACTGAAGTATAGGGGAAAAAATATTAATTTCTAAGATAAAGTACTTTATACGTTTACTGGAATATACCTTACTCGCACTCACTTTAAAAAAGCTATAAATCTTATACTCCAGCTTCTGTAGGCACATATAATCTATCTAGCAGAGTATCTGAACTTTCTAAAATTATCCCTTTTTTTTTCCCTCTCAAGGATTGCAGGGGGAAAATTTAATATCCGAGCATCAAGAAGAACTACGGTTTTATTCTACTTTTTTCCCGTGCAAGATAGTAAATAATGATCCATTTTTAAGTTTATCAGTTTGGGGGAAGATCGCGAACGCTGCATCACCTTGGGGGAAGATCGTCCCATGATAACGAAAATTTTTAATAAATCCAATATACCGTTTTATAGGCAATCGCCTCGCTGTGTTTACAGCCGGTTTTTAAGGTATTTTATGGCTTTGTCCATAATTATCTCAATACTGTGGATCCGTAACAGTCGGAGGAGTGCAAAAAATTATTTATAAGGGAAACTGACTTTGATTTTTTTATCATGTGAGAACATGATCTTGTATTCGTTAGGGGATTTTGAATAATTGAAAACAACGAATAATTGAAGCTCGAAATGGCATAAGCAATGAATAAAGCTTAAATGACAATATTAATTAACTTCTTTAAATAGAATATACTTTTTTATCTGCTTTTACAAGCATTGCATTATTATTATTATGTATATTTCTTTGAAAGCCGATGCGGTTTTTAAAAGATTGACCTGCTTTCACCAGCATTGCTTTATTATCATGCTTGCTTCTTTGACAGAAGATGCATTTTTAAAAGGTTGAACAATGAAATCATAGTTGTTATTTCATCTCAATATCTGTCGAGCTCCAAAACTTTGTTTGTCAACTAGGACAATTAAAGTGAAAGTTTTAAAAAATTATTATTATTATTATTATTATTATTATATATATAGAGAGAGAGAGAGAGGAGGGGGGGATAGAGATCGATTCGATAGAGAAGTATCGTAATTGTTTCAAACCGGTTTAATTGATTAATGACTTAAATTAATTAGGACAATTAATGACTTAAAAATAATAACTTATAAATAATGACAATTAATGACTTATAAATAATGTTCTCACCTAACTTGAAATTTGCTCTAGTACATTAAAATCATATCAAAATAAATAACAGGAGTTTTATAATTGAGATTTTAACTTGGCACTTAGCCGCGCATGTGCGAAATCCTCAAACTGCGCATGTATAAATAAAAAAGCTGTAATTTGCATATGCGATACATTTCTTTGTCTACTTCTGATTTTAAGCAACGATTCAAATCTCGTTATGTCCAAAAGAAGGAAATCTATTAAATGCTAAAAAGCATCGTTTGTTGCGCGATAAGGGAAATGAAGAGGAAAGAAACGTTCGGTTAACAAATATCAGATAAATAATGTTCAACTTATGAGAGAAGAGTTCTTTTGAGGAGCGAAATAACCGTTTTTCTTTAAATCGCACTGCAACTGAATTGTGGAGACAGAATGAATATCCTGAGGAGAGATATGATCGCCTGTATTTTGTCTACGGACATATCATATTTTTAATTTTCTAACAGCTTAAATATTTCTGAATGTGTGCAATAAAAATTTTATCTTGTAACTATTTTTGATAATTTCTAAATATATTTTAATGTTGATGTTGCTTAACATGCCCATGTCATATCGGGTGGAGGTTAGATTTAATTTTAAAGCTAATTTTTCTTCTTGGATGTAATACCAAAGGCAAAGCCAAGTGGATATTGTTAGTAATATATATGATATAATTAATAATGTATGTAATATTAATATGTTTATAATATAAATAATAAATAGTTTAAATAAATTTAATAATTTATGTAATAAAATTGTGAATGATAACAAAATTTAATAAATTTAATAAACTTTAATGAAGAAGTAATGTGATCAACAATGTCAATAAAATTAAATGAATAAATAACAAATTCTAAAATTATATTTTATATATTGAAACATTGATCGAATTGTAAAATGGCTGTAAAAGGCAAATATTCTTTAATATGAAGAGGGAAACTGCATCAAATAAATGAAACAAAGGTTTAACCGAAAGTGAACATTTATGTAAGATTAAAATTATATTACCAAAGAAAATATGAAGCAAATGATTGAATAATTATTTTATTCATCAAAAACATTGCTCTTATCTTTCAAAACAGCAATTTCAAGGAATGCAGTGGACTGAAAATTTGAAAATGTATGTATCACATATTTATAAATTGTCCCCATTTTAAAATTAAAATACTGTAAGAAAAAGTTTACAGAGCATGGCACAAAGTATATAGTTTAGAAAATATTTGAAATGTATGCCTTAACATTACATGCATCTGCCATTTCTCCATTAAAGCTGAGTTTCATTTTACATAAACATACGATAAACTATTTTGATTCAAAGCGCTGTATTTGAATACTATTTCCGGTCTACTTACGTCGGATTTTTTTTAGTCAAAAGATAAATTTATCATACTTTCCAAATTTGAATTTATGAATCATGAAAGTATTTTATTTTATGAATTATCAAATATTTTTCTCTCTCTTAAATAATTGCTTTGATAAAACTTATGTTTTCTTCTTTTTTTTTTAAATTTCTTATTATGTTTTTAAAAAAGTGACATGGTTTTGAAATATATGTTGAAAAATGATAATGCATAGTTGGTCCGAATATCAAAATTCTACTTAACAGAGCTCATACAACATAAATCAGTATCAAAAAGGAGGTAAGATACATTTATTTATGACAAGTCATACCAGGCTCTCCGACCCACCACGAAGGGTTGTATGACAGATGCGTACAATCGGTTTGCGTACAGGTCGTAAAAGTCCAATAAATCATGCGTAGCTCTTTGAAAAAAAAGGGGGGAAGGGAATAATTAGTCTAGGTTTGTTAAAACATGTTTGTTGGAAAGGGTATTTGGCGAGGAAAAATATTGGCCTTTTAACTGAATTTTGAGGCTTTAACAGAAAGAAAAAACTTTTGTATTTGTGTGCATATAACGGCTCTATACAAATCAAACCAGATTCTTTTTTTTTGAAATTTTAACTAACGAAAAATTAACAGAGTTAGAACTAATTTGACTTTTTTCCATGATACCTTCCTAAAATTTTACAATAAAAATAATTTTTACAACATTTTAAACTTAAACAAATTTAATGATATTAAATTTTTTACCGTATTTTTTTCATAATATATATATAAAAATTGAAAGTTTAAGAATGTTTTGTGGTGGGTACAATTGAGATTTTCATCAATCATTAATCATAGCTTACTAACAGGATGACCAAAGGTGCAATTTTTTTATTTAACAATATATTAATAGCAAATAATTTATTTCATTTTCATAAAAATTTACAAATTTCTGTAACGTAAATATCCTGAAGAGTTAATCAAGATTCCATGTGTTATAATAGATAGTAAATTACAGAAATAGAAATGGATGTTCACTTTTATAATAATGAAAAATAAAGCATCCCTTTAAAAACTTTTTTAATGTTACAGCAATAATTTCTCTTGCAATGCAATGACAAAAATCTGACTTTATTTCTTTTAATAAAGAAACTAATTTTCTAAATCCATGTGCTCTTGAAATATTATACTGATCTGAACTTCTGCAAACTATGGATTCATTGTGAACTAACCACACTTTTTTCTATAACAAAATATCTGAACCGTGCGTATTGTTTTCACGAGAAATAATTGCCTAAGAACTTTTGAATCAATGGCAACATCGGAACGAACGCTTAAAGTTATTTCTAATACATATAATTAAATTTCCAAGAGATTTGAATATACGATAAGGAAGCAGTAATGTCAACAGTCCAAAGAAATTATTTAAATAATTCTAATAAAAAAAGGAGAAAAAAGGTATTAAGAAAAGGTTATTAAGTAAGCAAAGATGGCAACTGCCAAAGAGTCCCTCGGTTCTTTAAAACGTTTAGCAGTTTTTGAAAACTGTTTAGTTTTATACTTTCATTTAATGACAGAGAGCCGTGCAATCAAATTCCTTCAAGTCAAAATCAAGTACTGATTTAATTTATTTTCAAAATTAAATTCTAGAAATATTCCTAATTACATTTACAATGTATTTATTATGCTATTTTGTAATTCTAAAAAAATCTAGAGTTTCAGTTTTAGAAAAATGTTCCTTCTTTTTAAAATATTATTTAGAGTGTATTAGAGGAGTTGTGTTCTGTTTTTAATATTTTACATAAAGTTAATTTTTCATTTTAAATGTGCACTTTTTTATATGTAAAATATTGAAATTGACTTTTTACAAAGGGATTTGCTCCTGCTGTTTTTTAAAATTTGCTATTTAAAATTGTTGAATAAAAATTGAATTAAAATTGATAAAAAATTTGGAAGTAAAAAGGGCCTTTGAGATTTTTATTGTATCGGAGTCTCTGAAAGCTTTAAAAAATAGTGATTTTTTTCTGAAATTGGAAGTAATTACATTGTTTGAAATATGGAATAAAAGCATAGTGAAACAGTAGAAATTTACAATAGAAGTGTAGATGTATATTGTTGAAGAGTATATTATTTTATTCATCACGATTTTTAATGGCTTATTTTACATATAAGAACGATCTTTAAAAGAACTTAAAATTTCTGAAGAAAACAAAATGCATATAGTAATGTAAAAATCATGTTTTATTCTATTTTTCAAAAGTAGCATTATTAAAAATTAAATTTTAATTCAGCTAACTTCTATAGATTTTCAGATGCAAATAATTAGCTAGCAAAACATTAATTTACTTCTGTTTTAATCAGCTGTTTCTTTTCTTTTCTTTTTTTTTCTTTTTGCATTGTTTTGATGAAAAGTTCACTTGCAATAATTTGTCTCACATAAAAAATGAAAAGCTTTATAATGAACAAATAATTTATCTTTATCAGATTACATATTTTTAAAAAAATTGATACAACGTTGAAATTAAATCTATGATGACAAACAGAAAATTTTAAATTTGTAATGGCGCTTCCACTGTAAAACTGGTTTTTTAAAAATTTATATAACATGTAAACTTAACATCCGTGGATGAAAGCATTTCTTACTATTTACGGTATTTCAAGAATTGTATTCGTATTTAATTCCTTCTTACAAATCATTTCAATAATTTTAACCTCATTTATTTATACTTAAAACTTAATAAACAACTTATATCTAAATAACATAGATTTCAGTGTTCGAACTTATTGAATTAAACAAATGAATCAAGAAGAAACAAAATCGAAACTAGTGAAAACAAAATTCTGTTACTGGATTATTTTTTCGAAGTGGATGCAATATTTATATGAGAAGATATTCATTGGTTTTTATCGTACATTTTTGAATAAATTCATCTAAAAGAAATTCATGTTTCAAAGGAAACAAAGAGGAAACAACTCAGATTGTTTTAAAATGCACGAAACTGTATTAAACAATAAGTCATTAAGTATTCCAAATTGAATTAAACATCATGCCAACTCTCGCCAAATCTGACACTTTTAAGATAATGTTTAAAATGTTGCAACCTTTTCTAGAAGTGATGCTTTACAGTAACAAAACCGCCTTATAAACAAGACCATTGATTGACAATTTTACGACTGGTACACAAACCGATTGTATGCATCTGTCCCACTACGCCACGATTGCACACGGATTTAAACCCTAAGGACTAAATGACCGGACCACCACAACAGCAACACTGGTGTGAACTATGGTTGAGTTCTAAGGGTCATCACCGGCCACGGTACAATCTATCCCATAGGAAGTACGTCCCTTCATCGATGGGAGGAGAAGACCCCCCCCCTTATTTGTGTTCCCTCTAAGGTGACGAGATCCAACCGCCATGCCGGAAGCATCGTATCCTCATTACGAGATGCCCCCCCAGGGAAGGGTTTATTTATGACAAATCATACCAGACTCTCTGACCCACCACGAAGACGCACGTATTTAAACCATCAAGGCCTAAAACACAGGAGAGCAATCCTGGTGGGAACTATGGGTGAGTTCTAAGGGCCATCACCGGCCACGGTACGTAGGAAGTACGTCCCGTCATCGTTGGGAAGATCCACCCTCGCCTATTTGTGTAACCACCAGGTTGGCGAGATCCAATCACCATGCCGGAAGCATCTTATTCTCCTTTCGAGGTGCCCCAGCGGTTGTTTATTTATAACAACAAAAATTTCACTTGTTTTCTGAAGTGAAACCTTAATTACTTTATAATGCAGTTAGTTTAATTATTCACAATCACAATCGTTTTTATAATTTCCTAACAAAGTGGTAATTAATATCATAATTATACATAATCACAATTAAAAAAGCGGTAAATATGATGAATATTCAATAATTTATTACAGTTACCTAGTAGTAATTACGAATATTCTCTCGTAATTATGCATAATCACTGGATTAATCACAATTATCATAACATCCATAATAAAGGATATATTCGTTAAACTCTTTCTCATATTTCCTATACATAAATATTAAATCATTTAATAATCTTTCAAAACACTCTCTCGCATAATTTCTAATAATGTTATCCTCGCTCTCCGAATACATAAAATTTTAGACTTAGCGCAAAGCCGTTAGCACGACAAGTACTCAGAGTTTCATACTTGATAATTGTGTACTTCATAGTTTGGTATCACAATTATATACTCCAGTTTTGAAGCACACGAATAAAATTTGAATAACTGGATACAGATAAAGCATAGGCTAAATCAATGATTGAATCCTAAAGACTCATCACCGTCCACGACCCAATCTCTCCTGTAGAAGGCATCCTCCGTCACTGGAAGGAAATAACCAACCCTAAGCCATTTTCGTACTCATCATGGTGGTAAGAACTAACAACCATGTAAGAAGCTTTATATCCGATTTGTCTCTAGAAGGGTGGGGAAGGGGTGTATCGTAGTATGGTTAAGAAAACCAATGTGTAAGTTATTGGTAACCAATAGTTATGAACGATTTTCGACCTGAATTTATGTTGTGATACTTTACAATTGATTAATCATTGTTTTGCGATTGGTAGTCAAGCACAAGAAAATCTAATATGCATTTTAGAAGCCTTCTTTCTGATCAATGGAAACCAAAATTTTAAGGAGAATTCCAATTTTAGTTACAAGATCATATACTAAATTTCACTTAAGTTACTATATTTTTGTATCATTATGTTTGCACGAGATCGAATGTGCAGATCGATAGAAAAACAACATATCAAAAACTTTCATTAAAATTAGAAAAGAATCTACATTTTAAGTGTTTCTACCAAATTTTAACTATCTAGCTCTTTACCCTTTGCAGTTTATCATGTTCACTTGTAAACTACAAAAGCAAATTAGGTGTTAGGCAAAGTATGGAGGCAGTCAATAAAATTTTGACAAAATATTTTAATCAAAAGCTGTAAAAATTATAGTTTATACAAAAACCAACTTTTCGGAATGCTGGTTTTCAAAATCAAAATTTCCAAAAAAAAATGATTTTATCCAGTTTTTGAATTTTGGTAAAAAAAATAGAGTAGAAAAAATATTTTATGTAATTTATATAAAATAATAAAAAAAGAAATCAATATAAAAGTCAAAGTCAAAATATAAAAAATTAATAATTATATATACATATTACTTATGCAAAATAATGAAAACTCAATCGAAAATTTCAGCTAATGTTTATATTATTGTCACTAATTTTAATTCCTCCTAAGAAAATAGGAGAAAAAAGTCTTGCTCTTATTTTAGTTACAGTATAGCTTAAAAATTGAAAAAACTCGTTCGCTAGCAGTTGAGCTTGGTTTTGCACTTTTCATGGCATTAAATAACAAATCTAAGTTTTTTGTTCTTTTTTTCGTTGCCTCAAATAATGAAAAATCAACCTTTAATATCTTTGGATTTGTAGGTTTGTTTTTCAGAGTCTTCAAGAAACTTATGAATTGATTTTTCCATAGATTCTTTTTCTTTTAAAAAAGAATTGCTCTAATGAGTATTTTCTTTCATTTGTTCTTCATCAGAGTCGGTTTCCGCATAATATTTTGTAACATTCTATGCACTATCTTTCCAGATAACTCAATAATTTTTGTTTTTGAAGCTAAGGAAAGTACTCTTGATTTCTTTTCGAAACTAGAAATGTTTTGCGGATTTTGCAAAAGCATCAAAAGAGTTGCTTCATTTGAAACTCTTCTATTTGCAACTATTATTCGTTCTTCTAAAACTTATAATAATTTCAAACTTATTTCAGAATTTAAATTTTTTTGATCATTTAACAGCAATCCAAATAGACTTTCATTTGTCAATAAGTTGGCATCTCGTCGCCCTAAAATTTCAGCTGCAAGACAAATCGGTTGCAACCAATAAAACTCAAAATATTTCTTTTCCTTTTTTGAATAAGAGGAATATTCAGGCGTTCCTGAAAATCGGTTTGCAAATGTGACAAATGTACTTAAAAAAAGATTTTATTAAATCAGGTTTGAAAAACCGTCAAACCCTCGTGAAAAATAATCAAGTTTGCATTTTGTTACAAATTCCTCTCATTCTTTTTTCATCAAAAATTTCACGATTCTTATGATCCAAAATAAAAATGTTTAAAAAGTTATCAAATGCTTCGAATCTTTTTTAACGATCAATTTAAAACTGATTCAAAAACTTTTGTTTACGATTCATATTTTTTCAATGAGATGGATAGGAAAATCTATCAATTTTTGTGTCTGACAATAAATAATATTCGATTCCTTTGATCAAAAAATACATCTACAGCATCTGAAATCTGTTCCAACACAAAGATGGCGCCATGAACCAATGATGTCGGGAAGTTCCATTTAAAAATTCGAAAGGATGGAGTTGTTAAATTTGAAAGATGGACGTTTAAAAATAAATCGAATTTGACAGTTTTAAATTTTGCTCATTGAAAATTTGATCTAATTCAAAATTAAATTTAAAAATATTCGATTTAAAATTTTAATTAGAAGAAATAAAGAAATTTTTAATCGAAAACGTATCTGATTTATTTATAAAATATTAATCTAGCTATTAACTGTTAGAATTTGAAAATATAAACAATAAGGGATTAAAATTGTCATAGAATTAACAGAAAAAGTTTAAGTCGCCATTGTTCCTCTTTTAGAATTCTATTAAGGTTTTATTAAAAAAAATTAAAGTGTTGTTAGTTATTTTCTGATGTGCGTAGTATAGAGAACGTAAAATAATCCTCCAACCAAGTCCAACTTGAGATTTTGTCGAATCTCAAAGTTTTAGACCTATCTGAGCAAGAAAGATGCATTTTTTGAAAATGTCTGTCTGCTTTTTCTGTGACAAAGATAATGCAAAAGGAACGAATGAAATTTTGTACATGGTTTTACATCAAATTTGTATATTTTTATCAATTTATAATAGAAGTTTTGTTCAGAGGAAGTCCGTCTAACTCTTCGAATATAAGTCAACATTATAACTACAAAATAAAGAGAGCTAGATAAGATTCGGTACAAAAATTTAACATGTATGTTGTAACAACATGTCACTTATCAAATGTTCAGTCAAATCCAACAATGCGTGGATTATCTGTCTGTCTGTACAGTCAGAATCATATAGACGATATAAATAAAAATGACTTAAATATATCAAATTCGGTATGGAATTTTTTGTGCAGATTTGTAGCAAAACTTTGCTCCAATGGTTGAAAAAACGTGTCTAAAGCACAAATTCGATTTTCGAATGTTATTAACAACATGCGAAAAAATATCGCCAAAGATAACACGATAGATTAAGTAAAAATGTTATATTCACGCCAAAAGTTGATATTTATTAACTATTGTACGCTAATGCCATGCAAAGCGCTCTTTGGTATGATAATTTACTAAAGAGTATGCGAGAAATTTTTGGATGAACTAAACTCGGTGGTTTTGTTTGTTTGTCTGTTTGTTTTAATCATGTGAGAACATGATATTGTATTAGTTTCGAAGCCTCAAAATGCTTGGGCAAAAAAAAAACAGATTTATTGCTTTTTAAGCATCCATTTCTCGATTTATGATTTATTAGAAAATAATTCTGAAGGTTGTCACATTTGGCGATTTATCCCCAACAAAAAGTTACAATTTGGCACGAATGTCCGCCATGTTGCCTATTCTCGATATATCGACGCATGTGTATCCTGATAGTCACATGATTGTTTTAAGCCTGTTTAAATTGATTAATGATAATTAATTACGACAAACAATGCCTTTAAAATAATAGTGTTGTCACATGATAACATGAAATTTGAGTTACAAGATTTCAATTTTTTTTCATTATATATACATATTTAAATCCAAATTTCGACTACTTTAGTTTGCAATTTGTTTCATGCAAAATATGCGCTGAAAATATGTGATGTAACATTGAAAAAATGAGTTGGTGAGTAACATTCTAATACAGATAAATATGTGATTTTGTTGAAAGGGACAAAAGTGTAAAAAGATGCCTATAAGACGAAGAATAATTATAGGATTATAATATATATAATCTAATTAACATCAATGCATTTGTTTTCCCGATTTCTTTGTGTTAATGTAATCCATACGATTAAAAGTATTCGAGTAGTTTCGAATTTTATGCTTTTTTTCTCCGTTAACTTCTCTCAAATTACGTTTGAACATCGATTGTATAACGAGAACATTTCATCTCGCATATTATTGTCAAAATTCAACAACGAGGTTACTATGAGATCAACCAAAAGTTGATGAACTGAAAAATTATTTGGACTTTGGACTCTCTTATTATACTCAGAAAGCTGATTATGATTTGCAATTTTCATCAATAATTGCTTACTATGAATGGCGATATCAATTTTGTGGGCAATCACATCACTGACTCTTCGATCCGCCCGATTGCACACAGGATAAGCCATGACACTGAATGACCGGACCACCGCGACAGCAACTCTGGCGGGAACTGTCGTGGAGTCCTACTGGTCATCACCGGCCACGGTACAACCCTCCCGTTGGGAGTACGTTCCGTCATCGATGGGAGGAGTCAAAACCCCACCTATTTGTGTATCCTTCAGGGTGACGAGAACCAACCACCATTCTGGAAGCATTTCATCCTCTTTTCGAGATACTCCCCTTCCCCCTCCACGGGTAGCCTTTTTATGAGAATTCAGGACCGCAAGAAAATAAAATTCTTGTAGTTTTCCGCATTTTATTTTCTTGTAAACGTAATATAAGAAAAGCATAGGAATTGTCGAAAAATTTGAAATCGCGATTTTGAAGAATCTCCATTTTCATACCACCGTGAATTCGGAAAATACATTTTTGAAAAATGCTCGTCTGTCTTTGACACAGATCACTCAAAAATGCTTTGATCCAAACCGATGAATCTTACCAAATATTTAGATTTCAGTCAAATTTTGAGTAAAATCTGATTAGAGGAAGCTGTCTCTATGTTCAAATAGAATTTAACATGATAATAACAAAATGAAAAGAGCTAGATACATGAAATTAAGCACACCTATTTAAAATTTATAGAATAAGCACCTATCAAATTTTGCGAACAAATCCAACAGAGAGTCATTTGCCTGTAGGTTTGTGCTCTCAGAAACATGCAAACACGATAACTCAAAAACGCAAGATATTAAATGTATCGAATTTCGTATGAAATTTGTGATTATAAGAACAGTTTTGGGCCATTTTTGTTGTTGTTGTTTTAATCAGTTGAGGAAAACGTATTTCAAACATAAATTTGATTTTTAAATATTATTAGCTCAGACTAGGAATAATCGTCGAAACACCCGCCTAGGTTAACACGATAGTTTCAGTAAAAATACTGAATTCACACCAAATAATTAATATCTCGCAACTATTGTTCACCAATATTATGAAAAGTATTCTCTCAAATGACACCTTCATTAGAGAGCATGCAAGAAAGATTTTAGGAGACCACTTTCATTGGTTTAAGTTTCTATTTCACTAGATTTTTATTTTTTCATTCACTGCTGGACAATTACTGAGGCAGGATCACAAATTTCAATGTAGCATATCATTAAACGGAGCTGCAGAATAAAATAGCCACACTATTCGAACATTAGAATAAAAATATTTAATTTCCTCTATGAAATACTAACGTCATGTCATGCTTTGAAAAATAGAATCCGACTGTTGTGGAAACAAATTATCCTAATTTTTTATCAATATTGTTACGAAAATTCTCTCAAGAACGATCCGAAAATGCAGATAAAATGAAGACACTTTATTTTCTACGAAACGTGAATTAAATACACACAACACAATCTAAAAACGCACATCGGATTAACCCTATTCAATCTGATAATTGTGGGTAACAGCAAAGCTCTTGTTAAAACGCAAGCCAAAAAGAAAAGACTTTCTCTCACTCCAAGTCAACTCTCTCTCTCTCTATCTATCAATCTATCCATCTATCTATCTCTCTATCTATCCATCTATCTATCTCTCTATCTATCTCTATCTATCTATATATCTCTATCTCTATCTATTTATCTATCTATCTCTGCTCCTCCCATGTAGCACCTTATGGAAGGGTGCTACCTCTCACATGTAACACCTAAAGGAGCGGAGCAAACGCAACAACTGCGAGGATGCGCCAAGTAGGTGTGGAACTTTCTCCAGCGTTTCCTAAGAACAAATCTTTATTTCTCAGCTTCCACTGCACATTTTAGCTTGTAGTAAAATCCGTTAACGATCTCATTAGGTCACCAACACACCCGCATCACCAAGCTAGTCAAATATGGCGATCCTCTGTTGGAAATCCCACTAAGATAGTCCATTAGATCCCATTTCTAATTAGTCCATTAATATTCCATTTAAGTCCATTAGTCCATTAATAGCCCATTAATCAGATTAATACATTTAATCCCATTATTTTAATGGGATTAAAATAGTCCATTTGATTCCATTACAAATAATCTTTATATAATTAAACTATTTACATCTAATGACACAAAATTCATAACAATATATAGACGAAAATATTCTTGTCTATTCGAACATATTTTTGACCGTAATATCTCCACTCTTAAGCATTATAGATATCTGCGTTTATGTTTAGATATGAATATCGTGCTAGCTATTTGAAATATTGAATATTATCGCTATCTAGACAATTCTGAACAGTGAGTTTTCGATTACTAGTGCATTTACGTAGTGGAAAAATTTATGATGGATACCACCAAGGCAGGCATGAAAATGTGAAGCTTTGTCATGTATCGTTTGCTGGTCATGATCCAACAATACTAATGATTAAGCAGCTATTAATATGATACCAACTCATACTACGACACTACATGTCGAAATCTCTTTTTTCTAGTTATTTCCTTGGCGATCAATAGAACTACTTTCAGGCCAAATTAGTCGGAACCTACAATCCGATGACAGACTGAGCCACCTCATATCTGAAAAAAATACATAATTCCAGTGTTGTTCAATCCAATTGTAATGCTCATGATCCCAATGCAAATGAATGTTACATTGAGTCTGGTAAGTGCAATAAACATAACTGATCAGAAAACGTATTATCTCATTCCCCCAAACTGGAGTTCTGGAGATCTACTTCCTTGTGGCAAACAAAAACTCATATATCACAGGTGGTATTTTGGAATGCTGATTATTTAGAGAGATTGGATAATATGTCTCTTCTTGGTGTCACACTTCAAAAGCACTGTTCCGACGCCCTGAGGTCTAATGGATTTGGTCATAAATCTGCTAACTGACCCATTGTATGACCAACCTCACCTGTGGACGTCGGTCCGGTGTTTCCCGCAAATATTACTTTGAAGATTCATCGGTATACTAAGTTTCCAAAAATGCTTCAATGTAATTACACATTTAAAAATAACTTACATTTATTTCATATTCTTCATTGTATCAGAAATATTTTAAAATCAAAAACCAGCATGATTGCTCTTCTCAACATTTTCCCACACAATGTCTAATAAAGACGTTATTCTCGTCACCCCAAACCACCCCCATAAAATTGTTGATGAAAGGCCCAATTACTCGTATTTTTATTTTCGGCATCCCTTGTATTATCAATTATTGTTTCTTTATATTATAAATAAAACTGAAAATATCTATTCAATGCATATTTCTAGGCCGATTAAAACCAGGATTTCACACAGAATTTTAATTTTAGCAAAAAGAGTATATACCCAATTTCATTTATTTCTGTCTTCGAGTTTTACATGCATATGAAAGTACAGACTGACCTCCTACCCAGATTTGATTCAAAATTTTATAAGGATCTAAACGGTTTTAAATTTTATTTTTCTAACTATGTATTTTATATAGTTATCGTGTACTGAGGATGACTTCAGACAGACTTCTATCTTTCTAAATTTGACAAAAATCTATAAAATTGGCTTTAGAAATTCGAAATCACCATTTGTATTCTTCTGCAATAAAGTCAAAATTGCAACTGTTGGCCAATCAAAGAGAACAATAAGCGTGGTTAGCAAATTTCTTTCAAGCGTAATGAATGGAAGATGTACAGGGTGTCTAAAAATTATAGCTACACTTTAAAAAAATGAGTTTCAAATAAACAAAGATTTTCACTTATGATTTCTAATGCTTCATAAATAAAAAAAATTAAAGGCAGTTTCTTTTATTTTTTTAATGAAATGTAAAAACCTCTAAGCCGAATATTTACAGAAGATATTTTACAAAAAAATGGATGAGGATGACAATTTTTCACCACGTATAATATTTTCAGGTTTCATATAATATAATTAGGAAGACTACAAAATGCAACGGTTTGGTAAATCAGACTCTTGCCATGTTTTATTAGGAACCAAGACATAAAAAGATCTGAATGTCGCAACTTTGCAAAGCTTCCATTAAAGACTCTCAACACGCTTCTTTGAAAAAATAGACAAAAGTGATAGCATCGTATTTAAAGAAATTGAAGAATACGACCCATCACTTCCAAAGAATGATAAGCGCCCTCGCCATCTCCTACGTGTCTATGACATCACCATAGCTTGACTCTGGAGCGAATTTGCCGAACTTCATTCGTGCCATCCCCCCCCCTTTTTTTTTTCTTTCCTTTTCTTCTTTTTATTATCATGTAAGAACTTGATGTTTTGTTTTGAAGTTTTTGAAGCCTCAAAAGGCAACAAAATGGCGATTTATTGCTTTTGAGGTATCCATTTTTTTACTTTTAGGGTTATTAAAAAATAATACAGAGGAGTCACACTAGGCGATTTATCGCCACAAAAATCATTTAAAAATAGAAATTTAATTTGTAATTCAAAAGTTTAAGTCAATGGTAACATTGTTCTTTTTTTTTTTTTTTTGATAAAAAAAATTTTATCATGTGAGAACATGATGATGTATTGGTTGCAGGCTTTATTTTTTTTATTTTCTTTAAATTAATTAATTAATTATTATTTACAATTAAAATCCCAATTTATCTTGCACAGTCACTTATTAAGTAAACTCTTTACCATGCCATGACTTTATTCACCTGTTATATCCTGAGGTTGAGAACCATGATTTCAAGCACTCCAAAACACTCCCTTCAAATCGACGATAATTTCGGAACGTTTTACATATCGGATATTGTTAGTCGATTCAAACTCGAATATGGAAATTAGAAAATCATCATGCCATACTGGAGGAAGCAGGAGGCAACCCTAAAAAAACATGTGATAAGGCTTAATGCTTGAAAGGATTATTTGGCTATTTCCCCTAATAATTTTCTTTTTTGATTACCTTGCTATGCTTAATATTTTCGTATTTCCTTAAATAAAGAACTTGCAATTCTATATCATTTGCCAAGAGGATCAGGCATTATCATACTGGAGTTTCTAAGTGATAAAAAGTTTTAGATAAGAAATTCCACTGGCAATGGACAGAAAAAGAAAGTCCTCTACTTAGACAGACAAAACTCTTTTCCAGACATAGCACCATTAGACTTTTTATTGTGGAAATTCGGGGAAGATTTTGTTCACCCATTTCCAATTCGTACTACTGATGAATCAAAAAGTCGAATTGCAGCGACCATTCAGAATATTGGTTCTGCAATGCTTCATAGAATTTGGCTAGAAATCTCGTATAGACTAGGTTAGTTGCACATGGCTGATGGTTTGCACATTGAAATCGTACAATAAAACATTGCAAAAAAATTGTAAAAAAACTTTGATATTTTTTAGGGAACATAAAAAATCCATTAGTGAATATCTTTGTTTCCTTATTTATAAATAATTTTGGAAAGTGCAGGCATATTTTTCGGACGCCTTCTGTTATCAGATAAGTGCCCCCCCCCCTGTAGAGAATTTACATTTCTAAAATAAATTCCTTTCTCTAAATATCTAATAAACCCCTCTAAATTAAAAAAAAATATAAATATCTCTTTGCAAATTTTATAAATAAATGATATAAATTTCATGCCTGCCTCTTACAGTGTCTTACTAATTCGAACTCTTAATTATGGGATCCATTTAAAAAAATTATTTTTAAACAATTTTATTATTTTACAAAGAAATCAAAGTGTTTTCATACAATTACTCGCTTTAATTAATGAAAAACTGTTATTGAAGATGTATATTTAGGTGAAACATTTAAGAGATTAATCATTCGCTCCATTTTTTCCAATTCTTACAATTATTTACTATATTAGTTCAACTATATAGTTCACACTCTCCCTATATATATCTTGTTCAAACTTTCAATTGATAATAAAATACTTCTTATTAATCCTATCAAATTCAAATACACTTTTTAAAAACTTGTAATGGATGACACTTGATGTTAATGCAGTTTTTTCAAATATTCATTAATTAATTAAATTGAATTGATTTTTAATACTTTAAATAGAGTCTTAGCAGTTTTTAATGAGAATTGAAATCAACAGGCAATAGCCCAATCGGTAAAAGGCGAGGGTTTCGGTATTTTTCATGTGAAGGTGAAGAATGCGATCCTAGTGAAAATCAATAATTTTTGATCAATTACTTATATTAATTTTAATTATTTAGTAAAACTAACTAAAATAAAAAAAAATTCTTTGTTGACCCAAGTAAGAATTTGCTTTTAAAAATATTATATTACTTGTTCGAGGTAATTTGATATTCATATATTAAAACAATGTAGCTAATCTCACATGTAAAAAGCAAGAGATGTCGCAGTAATATCCGCGACTACGTATATATATTTTAAGTTGCAAATTATCGCAGGTGAGTAAAAAAGAAATCAGTTGAATCTCTATTGAATAATAAATTCCTATACATGCATTTAAAACTTCATTAAAAGCCCTAAAATTCATATTCCATGATATCTTAACACTATCATACCAAGATGCCAGATAATTTAAAACAGAAGCAGACTAATAAATAAAAATACCATTTTTATAAGAAAATTGCAAAACAGCAGGAAATTGGGACGAAAATCATCAAAAAACTTTCTGGAATAATATGCAAATAACTACAGTGTCTGCTTAGACTACTGTTGGCAGTAATTGTAGGCCTCTTTAAGCCATTAATACCTGTACAGGGACATTATATACTAAATGGCAGATTATCTACTTTTTGGCTTATTTCCAATTATTTCATAGCTTTTGAGATAATCTTTTATTTTCAAAGTAAATGACACTGCTTTCAGCCTTAAATAATCCTACATGTCCACTTCATGTATACTTAAGGAGATTTCTTAAAAGTTGATGTCATTTCACACCACTGAAATATTGGTATGTTTGAAAATTTCTATCGCATGTTTGTCAATAAAGAGTTACAAGAAGTTCCCTAGTTTAGAATTTCGTTCCAAAACGAGTCAAAAGTAAACTTTCCAAATATCTAATAAAATATTCTGATGGACTTATTATTGATCAAATACACAAAACTTTTTTTTTAAATAAAACATTCATACGGTTACAAACTTTGTATATATTTGTATTCGCCTTGAAATATCTCGGAAAGATCTGAAATGCTTCGATTCTGGGACGAAAAGCGCGCAATTTAGCGCGTTCAATGAGTAAGCCGTAACAAAAGCTGAGCTAAGTGTCCGTCATCATGATCAACGGATAGATTTCAAGTGATCAGTCAGCTAAAGTGGCTTTTAACAAAGCTTATGTCGACAAATTTTAGGTACGTATTAAAAAGGAATACCCAGAACTATCCACAACAGCACTAAAAACGTTGGTGTCATTTTCTACATATTACAACTGTGAACAAGGATTCTCCATAATGATAAATTAAAAAACAAAATCAAGACCCTGGAAAATGACATTGTTTTGTGTGTTACAAAGCTCGATAGACATTAAAAAATTGGTTAATTCCAAACAATCTCATGTATTTCATTAATTAATAGAACACAAAAACCAACTTGTATGTGTATTAAAAGCTTTATGTCTCCTCTTTTTTTAATGAAAACTACAGCAATAAATTAATTTTCTTCCACATCTTACGACCCCCTTGGGAGTCAAAACCCACCTTTTGAGAACCCTTGATCTAAGCTTTAGTACCATTACTAAGAGACTAGTAATGGTACTAAAGGGAGAGATAGCCTAAAACCTTCCAGAACCTTTGCAAAAGTCATATATTTTCAAGCCAAGTTAGGTATAAATACCACCGATTACCCGATTGGCTATGAAGATTAGAGTAGTGAAGACTAGAGTGTTAGTCCAGTACACAAAAGCTGTTATGTCAGAGGTATTAGAGACATCTGTGCTAGGAAAATCTTTCCTGTTGTATTAGCTGAATTGGAGCTGCGAAATGTGACTCGTAACTCTGTCATTTCCTTTGAAATTACAGCAGTTACAAGAGATTGCTGTCATCTTCTAGACATAAACGTTTCATGATTTTGAAGATTGTTTTATCAAATCTCAATCTACACGAACCCCAAGCGCGGTACAGTATGCAACTAGCCAACTTTGGTGACCAGTTGATTAACAGGTATTAAAGTAACTGAAAATTTAAATATTTTTATAATTTGATGTTAATAGTTTTCTAGACTAAATATTTTGAAACTACAAATTTTAAAAGATAACCCATACCATTTTGGAATTACACTGTTCTGTTCATTGTAGTATGCATTTACAGAATTCCCTATTTTTATTCATTCAATTTTATCGCTGAAATAACAAAAAATGATTGAAAATATGAATATATTTAATACATTTCAGCATTAATTAATTTTGAATTCGAATGAAATTTCAAAATTTTTATTAAAAAGATATATGGTACTAAAACTTATATAATATGGGAAAACATACAAAAAAAAATCATATGTTAATAATCAATAATGAAAAAAAATGAAATGGATGAACAACAATTAATATATTTTATAAAAATTCAATGAAAACATAAAGAACAAAGCAGGCAAAAAAAATTTTATCATTGAAATAATATTTTTTTAAAAAAAATGAAAAGGATTAAGTACAAAAGTAATATTTTATAAAAATTACTTCTTAAAAAATTCCCAAAAAAATATACTGGGCAAATTTTTATAATTATACGTGGTTTTTCATAGAAATAATGTTTTTAATTTTGAGGTGGTTTAAAAACTAATTTCATTTTGTATTATTTTCAGAAGCTGTGAAAAAAGCATTGAAATTTCGTATCATTTTTAAATAATTATATTATAATTAAGTATTTTTTTTTAATTCCTCGAATGTCAACATTTTTACCCTCCAAAATATAAATCTGGCAAATTTGGTAGCTCCAGGTCAAATAATCATATCTTTAGAGCAGTAACATTCATACATAAATTTATCTGTATCATTAGTAAATTCTATAAAAATTAGTAGATTTAGTTCCCCAGATTAAGTTACACATTTCAATGAATACTTTTAAACATAAATTTCTAAAAATCCAATAAAATAATCAAGTACAAACCATTATTTATCAATAGATTTTTATTAACAAAATGCAAAGATAATTAAAACTTTTTTACAATAACAATAGTTTGATCAATTTGATCAGTTAGTTACAGATTATAATCAAGCATATTTTCCTAATTATCAAGAGTCCAAATTTTAAAACTAGATTTTATATACAAACAGCTACAAAAGTTTAAATATAATCACACGATTGCATGCGGAGGCATCTGATAATACTAGAGTGAAGAAATTCTAATCATAAAAATCGAAACGAGAATACTTCTTGAAATACTGATTTTTCCTTAAACCAAAGGCGAGAATTTTATATAAAGACTAGATAGTAAAAAGAAGACAATAGCGATCGAAGAAATTTACAGAGATGTAAAAGCCTCAATCAAAACATTTAACTATTAAAAATTCATAGTAAGTAAAACATACTTACTTTTAATAATTCGGTTAATAGTTTAAAATTTTTAACTTTTAAAAATAAATACACACTTGTGTTTCTCATTACAATATTCATGCAGATACAAAACTTACATCATGCATGAAATAATATACATTTCCAATAAGACTCTAAATCTCTTTCCATTCCCTGTATGATTGAATTGCATAGATTCTTATTAGAGAGTAAAATGTTCATTTTATTGCTTAATAATGAGCAAATTCTAGTCTTTAAAACATTTTATCCGATAAAATTCTATGTAAAGCTTGACGAGATATTATTCAAGCATTGAGTATAATAGACATAATGAAAAAAATTATATAGAGTTGCTTTGTTTTTGTGCAGACCACAACTATAACTTCACATTAAAATATAGCAAAAAGAAAGAAAATAATAATTACATATAACAATCATGCAACTTTTAATTAATTGTTGATATGTTGGATTTTCAGTACTCATTTATTGTAGATGTTGACAATGAATATATGTTAATAATAATAATATATTGATTGAAAACTATCAAAAGTAGTTAATTATAAGTTGTTGATTGAAAAAAAAATTATAACTACTGAAATATTAAAACAAAGTCTTTCACAATAATAAAAGCACAGAATAATTTCAAATTCATAAATATATTAAAAGCAAATGAAATTATAAGTTTAATTAGATGTTATTATAAAGTCATATTTAAACAGATCTAACATATTTTACATGCTGTTTGAAAAACACAATCATAAAATGTGGATAAATATGAAAATCAATATATTGCAGGTATTGGATTTCATACAGAAATTTACTATACTCTTATAAAATTGGATTATTGTTATTTCATTTTTATAAATAAATATCTACAAAATACCTAAAAATAGCTGCAAAGGAAAAGAGAATACACATATAAAAAATGAAAGTATAACCTATACATATATTAAAATGTGAAACAGAAAACATATTTAACACATTTTCATGGTGATTTAAAAATTCAAATTGTTATGATAGGTAAGTATTATGATGATTAAATATTGTTACATTGAGTGTTTCCATTTTGTAAAGGTAAAAAAGAAAGAAGACAATATTTGAGATTCTTTATCTGATTCTACTATTATAATCTACAAGAATTCAAAACTGCAAGTATCCCTAGTAATTTTTCATTACAAATTGAACCTGATATAACATAACATTATTTTAATTTTATAATATGAAGTTTTTTGTCTGATTATCATAAATGCATGATTAAATGTAATTGAATATTTACATTAACATGTTTTCTCCTGAAACAAATATATGAAATTACAAGAAAAATTTCAAGATTCAATAATGAAGAAAAATATTAAAATGTGATGCATCCATACATTTACTTTTATAATTAAAAAAAAGATTAAAAACACACACATGGAAACAAATGTATTAAATCAATCAGAATGTATTTATTTTTGTACAATCAAAATTGTAAAATTTGAAGCATAAAAATCGAATTTCAAATTCAAATCTAAGTATAGAATGAAATTTTATAATTTAATATGAAGTAGTTAACATTTTTCCATCATACTTGTTTTTTATTTGTGTGCTTTTTCAAATAAACAAGAAACTATAAGAATTTTATAAAATAATTTTTTAGAAAAAGTTTATGAAAGGCTAAAATAAATTGTAAACTTTATACAATATAGAAAGAAAAAAAAACATTATATTGACATGCACGAATAAGATCAAAGTGCATTAGTAAACCAACATTCCTTCTTTTATGCATTAAAGTTTTATAAGAAGGAAAAAAACGTAAAAATGTTTTTCACATATACAAAAAATAACAAACACTAAAAAAAAGTTCAAAAATCCAACAAGGGGGAAAAATTCGGCATTTCTCATTTTGAGCCATTTTTGCACAACATCAACAAAAGAAAAAACATCAATAAAAAAATCAATGATCTACAACAAAACTACCAATTCTGGCTATTGAAGTTTTAAATAAGCTCTTTTTAAGTGCTGACATAATCACACAAGATAATGTACAAAATCACATTCATTAACGATGAACCTAAACAGTGAATGTTCACTTTAACATAGTATTAAACATGAAAGAGAAATGTTACTAGAAACATTATTTTACACTGCAGCTATCGCTTATCGTCATCATCATTTTCTTCATCAGTCGTTGTGTTACAGCTCATACTCAAGTCGTCCAAACTTCCAATAGAAGGGACCTTGTTGACTTCGCCATCAGAACAGTTTTGGCTGAGGTTACCATCAGGTGATGAATGTCCAGTTTCAGGAGTTGTGCTGCTCCCACCAGCAAAATGATTGCACTGCTGATTTATACCTAGATAATATTTGAGAAAATTATAACATCAAAAATTTACTTTTTGTACTCAAATGTGGAACTAAAATAATAGTTATTGGTAAAATATTTTTGTTAAAATGTTAAATATAAAATATCTGAATATAAATCAAAGTCATGACAATGTATGTATATGATCTACTCCACTTTCCATAGATAACTGGGGGTGAATTCAACCAAATTTAAAACACTTATTATTTAAAAATAGAGAAAGAATACTGTCAATTTTTAAAAGAACAAAAGATAACTAAATATTCAATTAATCAGAAATTAAGCAAGATTTTATTGTTCTTAAGTAACTTTAATGCAAACAAATCTTCAAGAAATATTCTTAAGTCATGTACAAATTCCAAATTTTATTTTTCCAGTGATGCTAGTTTCATTCTTACGCAATTTTTTTCTTCCATTTTTATCACTTTCAAAATTATTGGGTATTGAATAAATGCAGACAATTCTAGAATAAGTAAATGAGTAGGCACTTCATTGTGACACAACAGGGACTTTCTACTTCTCAATACTTATTTTTTGATATTACTGTATAATATTTTAAATATGTTTGATAATGTTTTTTTATTATAATTATTATTGAATTTAAAAGACAAACTGCAGGATAATTGTAACAATATTTTTTATTCTTGAGGAATAAAGAATACTCATTAAGAACTTTGCTAAAAAATTTTAACAGAATTTTAAAAAACTAAAAGAAAAGTTTAAAAACAGATGATGAACAGCTTAGATCAAGAACAATTATTGATTAAGAAAAAAATAACAATTAGCAAAAAATTTTATGTTTCAGTTGATATTGATCTTTAGATATATCTTAATGATAAAAAGAATTCATGTATATAATATTTTGCACAAAAGTAGTTTTTACATTAAAAATATTCAGCATGAGATTATATTCTAATTCAGAACAATATTAACACATTCGCTGCCACTGACGCGCTGGCGCGTCAGCATGGCGCTACCTCCCATGCCGGTGACGCTCTGGGACGACAATCGAGTATGATAAGTAAACTGCTTTAGTTTTAATTAGGATTTGGAGGTTGAACGGTGATGTTTTTGTGGCACGTTAGTGAAGCATTATTTTTACTAAACACGAAAATAAAAGGTTTTTCTTTTTTTCTGACTTTACTATTAAAATATTAGGAACGTTTTTAATCATTAAAACACTTTTTTTTAATTAGGCTTCTGAGGATGGATATATACATTTTGGTGGCAGCGAATGTGTTAAATATAGGAATTTTAATTCTGAGCAATACTGAGTATATATGAGCTAGCAGGAAACAGTCCTGTCCATATATATAAAAGTATATGGTTTGAAGAAGCCCTTCTATATCCCTTTCCTACTACTTTAGTAACAATAATGCTTCTTTTCAAAGTGTTTTCTTATTTTGCAGCTTTTGGGTTATATTCAAATTTTATTGTTACACCAGATTTCATTGCTATTGGGATTTCTACACCAAACACATTACATGTTTTTTTCTTCTTTTTCTATACCCACCCTTATTTTTCTTAGCTTTATTTTATAAATCAATATATAATCTTCCTAAATAATTTTCAATAAGCATATACAACCCATTTTTGCACCCATTTTGATAGAATATGATATAAGTCTGCAAAATACAATATTTGAGGTGGAAAAATCCTTACAGTTTTTACAATGTATTTATTTTCAATGCCATGATGACCATTTGTTGAAAATTTTCAAGATTCTAATATTTAAAACCTTTTTGAGTATTAACTATAATAGATTAAGTACATCAAATCTCAGTGTATGGTGAAACATTAATTATTAAGACATAAATAAAATATAATTAATGTTTTATAAGATTAGTAAAAGTGAAAATAATTATCTAAATCCTTCCAAACATATTTATAAAAATTTGGAATTTTTGCATTACAATTTGGTCACATTCTGATGTCATTATGAAGAAATGCGCGATTTATAGTCTGAATTTCTGTAAAGCATCAATTTTCTCTGAATTCTTAATTAAATGAATGAAAAAATGATTAATATGTTTTCATTTATATAAGTACATTTCATATAAAGTCAATAAAGATTTCATTATGAACAAAACATGAAAAGATTAAAAATGTAAGAAAAAAATGCCTATATTTTTTTGAATCAATCCTGAAATAATATAATTAAGAATAAAAATACCTAAACTATAACTTATACTGTGGAACTTATACTGTACCTTATACTATGTGTTATACTGTGCTTTAAAGTTTCAAAAAGTTTTCAAATTCAAATAATTTTTGTTTACAATGCAATTCTATTACGAAGAAACCGATTTATGTTAGAATCGTTAAATTAAATCAAAAAATATGTTAGAATCACAGTAATACATAATGCATATTTCCCCATACTGTCAATTAAAGTTGTCATTGCCTACAATGCTCAAACCTTTGTTTTAATTTTCTATTTGTTTGCAAGGTTATTTTTGACAGTTGAATTTTATTTCAATCTTATCTGATTAAATCAAGAGAATAATTTCTGGTATATATATATATATATATATATATATATATATATATACTGAAGTAACAAAAGTCATGGGATGACTGTTAATATCGTGTCGGTCCTCCTTTTGCCCGGCGAAGTGCAACAACTCGACGTGTCATGGAGTCCACAAGTCGTTGGAAGTCCTCTGCAGGAATATTGAGCCATGCTGTCTGTATAGACGTCCATAATTGTGAAAGTGTGGATGGGGTAGGAGTTTGGGCACGAACGGACCTTTCGATGATGCCCCATAAATGCACGATGGGATTCATATCGGGCGATCTAGGTGGCCAGATCATGCGCCGTAATGTTCTTCAAACCAATCGCGAACAGTTCTGGCCCGGTGACATGGCGCATTGTCATCCATAAAAATCCCATCGTTGTGTGGGTACGTGAAGTCCATGAATGGCTGCAAGTGATCTGCAAGCAGCTGAACATAACCATTTCCAGTCAATGATCGGTTCAGTTGCACCAGAGGACCGAGTCCATGCCATGTAAAATCAGCCCACACCATTATGCAGCCACCACCAGCTTCAACAGTGCCTTGCTGACAATTTGGGTCCATGGCTTCGTGGGGTCTGCGCCACACTCGAACTCTACCATCAGCTCGTAACAACTGAAATCGTGACTCATCT
>JAOUZG010009324.1:3403326-3420719 GCA_026289955.1 Argiope argentata
AAAATCTTGGTTATGAATGTAAAAAGCATAGTGAATAATTTTTTAATTCAAATTCTAATTGATATCACACTGAGTGTGAAATTTTTCAGAGAATGGTACCGCACAAAGTCCAACATCACACTTCTCACAGTAATACCTCGTTTCTTTTCTTATCTTTTTACCGTCACTGTCTCGTTTCCTGCAACAAATGAAGCATTTTCTTGCTGGTTTTTCTTTCTTTTCAGTTGGTGGGATAAATTTCACAAAATGTCTCTCAGTAAGTCGAAGTGGTGTTTTGAGTAAGGGCCTACCTCTTTTGCTGCCCATTGATTCCAAGTGGTACTTTATAACCATTTCATTGACCAAATCCAATCGAAACTGAAGCTGCGATTTAGAACCACCTATTTTATTATATAAAACATAAGAATTCCAAATGCATTGATCGAAAATGTGAAAACATATTTTTCGGTAATACTTTTTCCCATATTTTCTTGGGATGGCATAAGATGCCAAATTTTGGTCAGCATGATCAACGCCACCCATAGTGTCATTATAGTCTACAACAATCTTCGGCTTCAGCTTTTCCTCTCTAGATGATCTTACTGCAATCATCTCTGAATTATGAATAGTTGAAATAAGGGATACATCTTTTTTATCCTTCCATTTCAAAATAAGAGCTTTTCCATGTCGAAATGCTACAGTCTCACCCTTTTTGAGTTTTTTACTTTTCACATAACTAGGAACCTCTTTTCTATTGAGATTGATCGTCCCATAAGAACCTGTTTTGTACTTGACAAGAGGGTCAGTTAAAATCATAGAAGAAGAAGAATTATCCAGTGTTACACAATATCCCTTATTTAGTAAAGGCTTCATTAGTGTCAAAACCACCTGCATGGATTTAGAAAATTCTGGCTTCAAGAACTCTTCATCAAAAAGTGTTCCTTTTCCCGTAAAAATTATTGACGACCAAACGTATCCACTTTTAGCTTCACATAACATGTACATCTTTATGCCAAATCTTGCCCTTTTCAAAGGTAAGTATTGCTTCCAAGAAAGTCTACCTTTATATAAAAGTAGGCTCTCATCAATAGATACATCCTGTTCTAATGTAATTGCATTTTTACTTAGTTCGTTTATTCTTGAACAAATAGGCCAAATTTTATTTAGTCTCGGGTTAGGGTGCCTATCAGGATCATAATTTTCATTATTAGAAAAATGGAGATGTTTTTTCAAATAGTAATACCGTCTGTATGACATTAGTTTTCGGAAGAAAGGAGTAAATAATTTTTCATCATTTGCCACTACCACTGTTCAACTGGCTTTTTTATAATGCCCTGCATGATCCAAATACACAATAAAATTCTGACCTCTTCTTTACAAGTTGCACGCCATTCCCGTTGCTTTGAATGCATTTTAGATTTTTGGGAATGAAAACATTGTTCAGCATATGCATTAGTTTCATCCACTATCAGCTGCAGCATAGAATCATAGAAAAAATACTCAAAATATTGAATCAAATTATCATCACAAAAGTTTACCAATATTCCAAGGTTTTCTGTAAAATCAAAACAAGAAGTAGCAGGACACACTGTTTTTTCTTCTACCTACATCCTTGCTCAGCTTATATCATCATCTTCAGATTCACTAGACTCAGAAAAAATATCATCAGTTGATAAATCAGAACTATCATTGTCCGAATTAGAAATATTAAATTCACTGTCCTCAGACTCACTCTCCAAATCCATCATAAAAACAATTTTGATATGTAAAAATTACACTAGCTAGAGCGAATTTATAGAAAGAACAAAATGATTCTGTTTTGGTTCGAGAAGGAAATCTTGCTAAGAAAATTGTGAAAAAAGTAGTACTAGTTGCGCCATCACTTAGCAGTATTCGGAAATACGAAAAAATAATCGTAGAATTCACAAAGGTGTCTGCGTAGCAACCAATTCAATTTCAGTGATGCCATTTTTTTCTTTGTTGCATGACATGCGACACCGGCTATAGGGGCACAAAACTGCCGAACGTATGAGATGCGACGCCAACAGAGAGGGGGTTAATATGGACTAAATTAAGAGAAAATTTAGGACATTAATTAGGGTTTAAATCAGATCTTTACAATTTAATTACATATATATATAATCTATGCATTCAAACTTGTTTGATATTATTATATTTATAACTTCATTAACATAAAACTAATCCATTTTTTATAACAAATTTTCATCGACAGCAGTGTATATGTATGTAAAGTGAAATTTTAGGTCAAAAATGTTACTAATAATAATAACCTTTCTCCCCACTCCAAAACAAATTGATTGCATTTAAAAAATGGGCTGTTGTACCAGAAAATATTAATGGCATATGTGAACTAAACAAGTTTAAAAAAATAACCATACCAAGCTATCTACATCAGGATCATCACTAAAAAATGGTTTCCTATCACGCTCTTGATGCTGAACAAATGCTTGAATGTCCATGTTGAAACTTTCTGACGAAGAAACTTCAGCACTTTGAGTTGCTAATTCACACTTTTCAAATAATAGGGCTAACAGAGGAAACAGAGGATGCCTTCAAAAAAGAAGAAGAAAAAATCAATGGCACAGATAAAAAATAAAACTTTGATCAACAAATTAGCATGTGCTCATATCTTTCAAAAGAAAACAGAAGCTCATAAATGTATTTTTTCCAGCAAAAAAGTACTTTATGTTCAGTATTTATTTTTAAAAAACATAAAAATAACCAACTTTTTTGTTTGAGTTTCATTTGTTTATTGCTATTAAAGGGAAAGAATTCCATATTAATTACATCCTAGAACCAAAATTTGGTCGTAAAAATTACTTATCCCAATTTAAATTCTGTTCAAGATGAAAAAGACACCTTTAGGTTAGGAAAACTATAAACACCTTTTTCTAAATATGAAATGCTATACAATGTTTATGTTGATTTAAGGCGTAAAAAGTGATAAAAGGTTTATCTTAAATGATAAAAAGATAATTAAAACAAAAAAAAATTAGCAGATTAGATTTCAAATGAGATTTCATTACAAAGAAAATTACGAAATCCAGTTGCTTTGAATTTTCCCAAACCTTTTACTTTTTCAGAACAAAGAGAAAATATCAATATATTTTTTTAATTATTTTTTAATCGACTCTTTTACATTAAATGAGATAGAGTATTATCTTAAGATAATAAATCATGATTATATAAAATTGTTACAATACTGAAAATTTAAAATATTTGTATTACTAAAGTGAAGTTGAAATTTCATTTACACTTTGTACTAAGAATAATTAACTTAAAACATTATTTCTTATGAATTTAATAAAAAAATGGATTATTAAATCGTTAATATAAAAAAATTATAAAAAATTAAAACTTTTGAGCATTTTTAATAATACTTCCTTCCTGGATTATTTATTGACTGCTTTCGGCTTCCAGTATATTCATACCCATTGATCATTAATTAAATCCTGTCTCTTTAAATATTCTTAAATTAAATAATGAAGAAACTGAAATTCTTAAAATGAACTTCTCTTAATCTTTCTTGCACTTTAAATTGTATACTATATCACATATATCTGAATAGTCACATTTTATTTCTACCTTTATATGCTTTAATAAACTCAATTTGTTCCATATCTGTAAAGGTTTTAATTTTGTATACTTATTTCCTGATGTGCTATAGTTCTGAAACTTTGCATAGCTATGCGCTCCAGATAACAATATATTATTTTAATATTTTCAGAAATTGCTTATCAATTAATAATATAATTTTAATTAGATTTCATTTCATATGTGGGGCACAACATAGCATTGAATTTAAAGAAAGAAAACTAATAAGAAAAGAAATTTTTAAACATTCTATTAGATGCTAATATAAAATTTGAATTTCACTAAAATTCCAAATAACTTCTATCAGTTCTTCACACCATTAAATTTTAGCTTTAAAAACTTTTGGGGGGGATTGTTTTCTATTCATTAATAAAAGAAAGTTTCTATTTTAAAAAAAAATGAATTTTTTATGCTGTTTTCAAAATCTGGTTATCATTGTCTATTTATATATTTTCTAGAAATTAAATATAAAAATTCTTGAAATGTCAGTTTTATTTAAATTTTTTTTTTAAAAAAAAATGAGGTTTATGTATGATCAAATTGCATTACTTTCCCCGAATAAAGTAGCATTTCAAATCAAAATATGTGCTTGATGAAAATATTGAATAAAATAAGACTTAAAATATATGTAATGTAATTGGCATTAATATTTCTTAGACATTAAAAAAAAGTCCCTAAAGAATGAAACAATACTGAAAATAACCATTACAATAAAATATTTTTATATTGTAGTAATAAAAAGTATATGCTTAATATTTTTAATGAAATTTTAGACAAATTCAACCTTTGATCTTTTTTTATCATAAAGTAGTATATACGTTAGTGAGCCTCGCATTATAGAAGTATTAAAATAATGATTGGAATTTCATTAACTTTTAAACAAAGATTACTCTTTAAAGGAAGATATAAAAAAATTGACACTGGGTTTTGAGCATACTAATAAAGCTCTATAGGAATAGAGAAATAAGCTGAAACAACACAAATAACAGTAATTTTACTTTGAAAAATGTGGATAAAAGGGATCTATTATATGATACTTTTCCATTAGCCGGGTGCAAGTAAAAATTGGACAAAGAAATTTTGCAGAAATTTACATTATTCGGCGATTTTTCGTTTAAAAATCACTGTAAGAAATTTGATGGAATTCTACATTATTTGGCAATTTTTTACTTGTGCCCAGCTAAAGAAAAAATAACTATTACATATACAGAAGTAGCTAGAACAGCAAACATATGCTTGCTATTTAATAACATAAATAGCAAGTCTAAGTCAAAACTACAGAAAATTAATAAATGCCTTTGAATACCAGAAGAAGAAAAAATCATTGATGCAGTAAATCTAAATTGAAGCATAAGATTTTTACATTAATCTGAAATATGGCTGATCACTTTTTTTTTATTGGATAGAAAATGTCAGCTGCTATAATGTCGGTACAAAATGGCTTTTGTAAATGAGACAAGAGTTAAAAATGAATTTTATATATAATTGCCTTTTAACTCAAATACTAAAGTTGAGTATATCAAATCTGATGTACTGAATATTTTTACCAATTATTCCAGTATATATGGTAGCCATTTAACCAATGTATAATAAACATTTTTTTTATAGAAAAAATATATCAACATGAGCTTTTACCAACATTAGAAAATCTGTTTCAACAAAAAATAAAAGAATATCATTCAAGGTTTTATAATAAATACATATTTTTAAAAATAAGAAAAAATTATCATACTTATAAACAGCTCGTTTATCAGCTTCAAACTGAGCTTGTGTTTGAGGATCTGTGGGTACATTCTGATTAGGAACAACCATTCCTTGACCACCACTTGCAAGAGCGGCTTCAGAAACATCCATGCACTGACCAATCATTGAGATATTAGAATCGTGGAAATCTTGGATAGTTGTCGGAATTCCAGTTACAATTTTCCCCCCTCCAGGAGAAGGTTCTTGCATACTTGATAAAAGTAAACTGAAAATTAGAATAGACTAAGAACACAAAACAACATCTTCGAGCAAAAACACTGTAGATATATTTTCAACTGGTTAATATCTGTTATTTAAAAAGTTTTGCATGAAACAACACAAAAAGTTTTTTAAATATAAAACAAACACCAAAAAAGACAATTTTGTTATATATTTTTTTTAATTTAAATTTCTATAAAATATATATGTTTCTTAAATTAATATCACTGTAGTCAAAAGCAACTTAAAATGACAGTTCTCAAAAAGTTAAAAGAAGCCTTATCATAAATAACTAATGGAATTTGCAGCCTTACAGAATAAGGATGAATAAAATCATTAACTAAATAATGTTCAAATATGTCAGTTATTTTTTTAAATATCATAAGCATATTTAAGATATTCAAATGTAGAAGTTGACATAATGTAGTCTTCTAATTGCAAACTTGAATTCATTTTGACAAAAGAATTAATTTACAATATACTAATTATGCGAGGCCAGACCTCATCGAGACTGATAAAAAAAACTCCTTAAAAATTAAATTAAATTAACTTTTAACATATTATTTTAAAGAGTACATCCTTTATGCTTACATATAATATTAAAATACAATCACTTCAATATAAGTCAAAATCAGGTATTTTGCTAACTTCACTCATTTTTACTTGGGAAAGTTTTTTCTTCAGAAATCCTATCCTTCAAAAGATCTCAGAAAACAGTCAGGATGCCATTGTACATCAAAATCCTTCCAGTTTAAATATACATCGAAACTTAGGATTTTCAGAATTGAATAAGAAACATCACAAATTTATTGGTTTGCATAAAACTTGCTCATATGCTTTTTTATTTCTCAATCATAACATGGAAAATATCTAAAAATCATGTTGCTCCTTTCAATCAAAATTCTTAATTTCCATTCTAAAGAAAATTTTACAGGTGCTTATAACTTTACAAAAAAAAATGCTTATTTTATAAATGCTAAAAACTTAGTTACTTCGTATCTAATAGCAACTAAAATTAAATACCATCTCTCAATAAAGAAAGCTACTGCCATGTTATAGTGTGATTATGACTAAAAACCTGTAAAAAACTGAGTAATTTTCTAGTAAAATGGAATGAATTATGACAAATCTTACAGCACAAAGCTATTTTTAAAATTCTAAAAGAATAAACCCTTAAAAAATTTTTAAATTACAAGATGAATTCATGTGACTTTAAAAATATAAGCTGGTATATTTAAACAAATAAAATTCTTGAACTAATGATATAAAAAAAATTGTAATGCAATAAAAAATACTTCAAGAATACAATTTTATAGAACTACAATTTTGCATTTAAAAATTGTTTTATATTGTTGCTGTTTTTATTTTCTACTAAAATTATTTGATTATAAAAACAAACAAGCAGGCACATAACAAGTTTTTCTTTATCATAATAAATCATTAACCAATAGGTGAATTACAATGCAAACCAACATTAATGAGTTTTAAATGTTTATGATAAAGATTTTAAAAAAACTGTAATTACATTAGTTAAAGAAAGTATTATACTATTTTCCACCACATATTTAAAAATATATGAAAAAAATATTCTAAGATAACTATTTTGAATTAATACAATATTTCTTCATTTTTATAACTTGTATCTTCTGTAATTTTTTCCAAATATTTTTTTATTATTATTATTTCTAGTTCCACAAAGTTAAGCATTCCTATTTAAAACAAGAAAATTCAAAATAATCATTACTAATCAATTAAAATTAATAATCATTATTTAGTCAAGAATTTTAAAATAAAAATAATAACTTTCATATGAATTATTCAGCTATATAAAGTTTAATTTATTTAAAAATTTATTCTTAAATCTTCATTATTTTTTAGATTTATATAAATCAGATAGTATCAAATTTTCAATTAAATTAATATTAAGATGTAATTTTTTGAAAATTCTATGAATAGAAAAATACATGCAAAAAAAAATTTCATGATTTTTTTCTTACTTCAAGATGTACTAAAGATTTATTACTCTTACCCCTGATTAATATATCAGTTGAACATGCTTTGCCGAAAGTAAGTTGACACATTTTCCCGCTTTTATAAAAGAACACTTTATAAACACTCGATTTGAAAACGCTTACAAAGCGCGTTAAAAAAAACCTCCAAAAATTGCACAAAATATTTGTCAACAAACTAGCATTTAACAAATAAAAGTCGAAACAATAAGACAGTTTATTGTTTTTAATTTTATTTTTCTCCCTTTCAGATCTAAAGAATGACCGCTACAAATATCTGTACATACATATCGATTACTTCTATGTCATTAATTTAAAAACCGGCGGAATAAATCTTTTTATCTGAAGCAACCTAAAATCAATCACTAGTTCGGCTAATATCGATAAACTATGTCGAAATTTAACAAGATAGCTCGGGAGCGTATAGATTGAACCACTTGAGTGGCAGCTTACCTATGTGTCAGTCTTCGTCAAAAATGGCGGCGTCAATTATCGCTGACTATGGCCCACCCCAGAATTGACGCGTCTGACGTCATGAGAGCTCCGTTGGGGATGAAACGTTCAATTACCAACAATTCTTAATTTTAAAGGAAATGTACCGCAATTTGGTCCAAATGCATAGTTAAAGCATTTAAAATGCTCTTTTTGTTGAATGAATTTTTAAAACTTACTTTTATCCAGTTTTTTTCTGCAAAATAGAAATAGTTGATTTTGGGAAATGAGCTCTTCAGCCATCCCAGGCGGGGCTCTACTACATCCTTGGGTCGTCCTCCACGGCACTCAGCTTTGCTGACATCGAGTAGTGTGAATAGAGTGGTCGCTTGTATGCGACAGTTGCTCCTCCCAGTCGCACACTTCACTAATTGCGCGGGTTACAAATCCCAACGGGGTTTACGTAGTGTTTGACCAAGTTTAGAGTATCCAATTTTGCGTAAAAATATGGTCTTTTGGCAACTTGCGTAAATCAGTGGGCGTCTCTAATTTACCGGCGAAGTGCTTGTGGGATGGGATAAAATAGTCTGATGACAAGAATAAATCTACTTCTGCGTCCAACGGCTGTACAAAGGGAGGGATCTAACCGCGAAGTCGGGAATGAAGAAACCTCTGCGCTCGCTTTGGACGCCGTCCATCAAAAAAGAAAAATGTCCCCGCAAAAAACGAAACCTACGCCTCACATGGTTTTCGTTGGCTGATTAATTTGTTTCGCCGAAAGAATATCGTCTGCTTGAGGAAAATGATAGTTTCGTTCTCTTCTTCGTAATTAGTTGAAAGATAAAAATTGTTTAACCTTATCGTCGTGAGAAAAGGGAATGATCATAGAGTATTGCTATTAGATTCCTTTTCCTTAAAAAAGAAACGTTATTTCCTGTAATTGTTTTATGGGTCATTAATTTTAACTGTAGCTTGAAAAAATTATTTTTATCTTGAGCTTTAGAGGAAAATCGATAAGAAAATCTATTAAACTTACTTTTTAAAGAAAAAATTATTTTTAAGTTAAATAGCTTTAAATTCTTTTTTTTATTTCTTATTCCAATTTTTTTTAAATTTTCAATAGGAATTATTTTAAATTTCAATCAAGTCATTTTATCATTTTTGCATATTTCATTATCTGCTTAAAATTATTGGCATCGTAAATAAGAATATTTAATTTTATTATTATTATTCAAAATTTATTTTTATGTTTGGCTGGACTTATTACATTCAAAGCATATATACTGAAAATTCTTTTTCCCCCCTTTCTAAATATTAATGATACACAAAAATTTTAAATAAATATACTGTGTGTTTTAAAATTCTGTTTCTAAAAACTCGTAATACATCTTTGTGTTATTATAATTGTTGATTCTCTTAGTAGATTATATTAATAATTGTGATTTTATCTTAAAATTAGTCGGCTTTGGCGACTAGTTCGCGAAGATTAATGCTCGCTGATCGCCATATCCTTGTCAATAATGTGGTCTAAAATTGCATGTTTTAAAAAAAAAATAGTAATATTCAAATCGTAACTCGCTCATTTTTAGACGCATGCGTTCACTTTACTTCTCATTCCTTTTTCGAATAAGCAATATACAAAAAAGTATTATAATCTCAAAAATTCGAATTCGGGATTTTGATGAATTTCCATGTTTCACTGCTTTCGAAAAACACATTTTTGGTAGATGTTTTCCTGAAGAAAAATAAATCTCAAAAACGCGTTTTTTTTTTTTTATGGCTGAAATTTGGTTCATGGATTTTGCATCAAATTCGGTTATTTCTATAAAATATTGATTAAATCATATAGTAAGTCTGTCTGTCCGAATGTTCGAACGTAAGTTAACACAATAGTTACAAAGCGAAGAAAGAGATATGAATAAAATGTACATATATTTCATCTACAGTATATATACTGTTACGTTTTTAGCGTAGCGGGTTCGGATTGAATGGACTTTGTATGAGGACAGCACAAACAAATTTATTTACAGCTATTTACAGTTATTTACAGGATAATTAATAAAGTAAAAATTTCAGATAAATACAATCCAGCAGTCAACAGTCAATTACAGCGTAAATTCAAGTCTCACGTACGATAAAAACAGACTGCAAAACAGCTATCGTATAGCACAGATACAGTAAATCGCAGCGAGCTCAATAACACAGCGTTAACAGCAAACGCAAACACAGCTTACAAATCCTTTAGTCCAGCGCGACGCTTTTTGTTACAAAACAAACTCTCCACTAACTCGATCAAATCACTATAGCAACTAACTCGCTCCGGCTATTCGTCCTTATATAGCCGAAAAGCGCGTGCACCTGAATCTCGTGAAAATTCTCAAAACAACGCGAACAATCTAGCGGCTACTAGACTATTCCTTTCGCCAAATCAATCAAGCTGGCGCGAGGCTCCTCGCCAAACGTGGCCAACCTTGGCGAGTTTTCGTGCCGCTCGCCCGCTTGTAACAATACGTAACAAATTTTGAGCCTACTCCAATGCGAGTTTGACCATTAGGTAATGTTCAGAAATATGTAAAAGCAATAACTCAAAAATGCAATGACTTAAATATGTTAAATTTGGAATTGAATTTTGTGATTATAGATGCAATGTTTTTTCAAAGCTTTGTTTGAATCGGTTGTGAAAAATGCGTTTAAATTACAAACACGATTTTCGGCAGAGGCGGATTTCCAAACAGGCGCATGAGGCGCTCGCCTCAGGCCTCAGGAAATTTAGTTCCAAAATAATAATAATTTAAATTTAAAAAAAGGATATTTTTAATAAAACCTTTCATTTTTTCACTCTACTATTACCTCTCCCCATTCATCTATCTCAATCAAAGAATCATGCAATGTTAGTACCCTTGAAAAATCAACTATTCTGAGAATGAGAGAGTAAAAAGTCAACCAGGAGGAGGGAAACATTTTACATCTTTTATCTTGTAAGAAACAAAAGAGATAAATATCATACTACACCCACCTGCACACTCGGACCCTATGCTGTACAGGAATGACTCTCAAGACAATGAACGTATTTCTATAATGGGACATAGGACACATTTTAGCTAGATACCTTGGTTAGAAGATCTTTGCTCAGAAAGGTTAGTTTCTCCAAAGCATCCTGTTAGCGATTTAGCGTTTCACGTTTGAAAAATATTGACTTTGATTTGTGTTGTGGAAAGGAATTCATTTCTATGTTTGACCTTTGGCCAATGTGAAGATTGGTTAGCATATAATTTTTTAATAAATGTTCGTTTCTATTTTAGTATTTTTGAAATATTGTAATCGTTTATTTATATTTTTTGGCACATTTGAAGGTTAAAAACATAGCTAATTTACAATACGAATTGTTAGGCATTGCTCAAAAAGATTTAAAAAAAACTGGCTTCTTTCTCCTCTTTACTTAAGGGGGGGGGATTTTCAACTCGGAAAAATTGTCAAAAATCCAGCTAATATTTTTTATGCGACTAATTTTTTTAATGATTAATCCATGTTACAGAAAATAAAGTTTTAATCAAGAGCTTCAAAACGCAAAAGGCAAAAAATAATAAAAAAAATGCAGAACGACATAATAATTTACGCAATAAATGTATTATAACGTTCGAAAAATGAGCTAAAAGGGAAAATGAGACAGAAAGAGCAGTTGAGCAACTTGATACAACTTGTGTGCCTAAAACAATCTATGAGCAAATTGAAATTGAGTATTTATATGACAAAAACGTTGTGCAAGCTGAAGTAGAACATAAATTCTTACAAATTAATGAGCGAGTTGAACAAGAATGCGTATTTGAAAAGATAAATGAGCGTACAAAAAATGTGATTAAAAAATGTGATATAAATGATCTTCTAACAAATGTGCACAAGAAAAAATCACTGAACAAGCTGAAGTCGAAAATGAATTCGAAGAAACTGATGAGAAAAATGGAATTGAATGGAAATCTAAAAAGACAGATGAACAATTTAAAACAGAATAAGCACAAGAAAAAGCCGATGAGTGAGCCGAAGCAAAATGCGAATTCGATGAAATTAATGAGCGATCTGAGAATGGAGCCAAAGAATCAACAACTGGTAATTATAAACAACAAAATAAAATATCTGCTGATTCTGATAATGTTTTAAAACAAGACCAAAATACTTTTATTCCCAAAAGAGAAAAACAGCTCAATTCTATAGTAATTGATTTAGTGTATAATGAAATTTTAGGCATGTATCTCTGAAAAATATTGCGCAACTATGGTACAAAATAGCCTCTATTTTTTTTAAGAACAGCCTTAACACACCCTGAACATCATCCTTTTAAATACTGCCAAGTAGTATGGAAAAATTGACTTTAATTTTCAATTTTATGTGCCTAGATTCCTCCCACTCCTTTTTTAACACAAAAAAATCAGATACAGAGCTTAAGAGAGTGAAAAATATGTATAAAGAGTGCATACTTTAAATATAACTGGAAGGAGAGGGGGCTCAAATTGAATTGCGCCTCGGGTGTCTGAAACTCCAAATCCGCCAGTGATTTTCGGATACTATTTATCGCATACCAGGAATTAATCACCAAAACGCTCATCAAGGATCATTCTGTAGATTCAGTAAAAATGTTAAATTTATGCCAAAAGTTAATATTACGCTATTTTTGCAAGCCGATTCCATATATGGAACAACTCCAAAATAACACCTTTACTAGATAGTATAAGAGAAGGTTTTGAGGAGACCACTGAAGCTATTTTAAAATGCAAATCACTTGGTAATATTTTACTAAACCATCTTTAAAAATATATAATTTGTAATTCATCATAGCATTTATTGACTCAAATTGTATAAAATAATAATCTTTGCTTCAATTCGACTATTTTTTCTGTTAAATGTGTATGCATAATACTGTTTAGAAATTATGTGTTCGAATCCGATTACGGTGGGCATTCTCTTTCTCTATGTGTGTGTGTATATGTGTGGGAGGGGGCTGTGAATAGGTAATATAGATCTTGTACATAGTGTGCATGTCTGTGTAATGGTATTTCTTAATTTAGTTTAAATATTAATTAATTTCCAATTTTTGTATCCTAAATTATTCCATACTACTCTATTTTAATTTTTTTATCTTATGTACTTAACAAAATCCACATTTTTTATTTAATTATTTCCAACACGCACTCTGAAAAATTATTGAATTTGGTGTTTCTCAAGCTCCGATCGAAGGGATAAAAATCTCTTCAAACTTATATATTCCTTTCGAAAATATCTAAGATACTTTCCCTTCTTAAGTCAATACGTCGAAGAAATCCCTATCAGTCTCTTAATATAATCAGTAAAAGAGAAATTTTTCTGTCAATTTCTCTTGTGCCCTTCTACAAACACACAAATACAGCCTTTCGCCTCCATGCACAACATATGCATCCCGTAGAAAAATTAATAGAAGTTTATAAAAAAAAATTGTCGCTTTTCTGCCTATGCATCAATTAAAATTATGCTATATTCATATAATATTAAATGAATTATTATTAAGTTAATAATAATTTTAAAATTCACAGAAACATTTTTTTTTTGTATTTAATTAACTTGAAAATATTATGTATCATGAAAATTGCCTTTTTCTACGTTGGCAACATTTTGATAATAGCTAATTTTTCTCATGCACTCGTAGCAAATACATGAAAGTAAAATTTCACTTTTATTTAGAGGGAAAATAATTGCTAGAAAATATGCTTAAAATATTTTTTAATTCATTAAAAATAGAAATTTAATTAATGCTTCGCATAATTGAAAAAATTATTTTTTGAATTTTAAGGTTAGGTAAAAATTATTTTTGTACTAATATTGTTAGAAGTTTGAGCGGAAAAACACTGACGCTTCGCTTAAATTTTTAATTAATTAAAATTCTAAGAAATCGCTCCGGGATGTATATTTCTGTGCTCTGAAGTTTCAAGCTTTCTCATTCTAAGGAAAACGGTATGACCTTTAAAGACTCAACGCAACTATATTCCTTCTATTAACAGCAACGATTATTTACTTCCTAACAACCTTTGATAACAGCCTTGATAGCTTGTTTACCGTGCATTTCCGTTGTGTTTACTTTAAATCAAATCTTTTATGGATGATTTAGCATTCTCAATTGGCTCAAGGAGATATTTTAAAATATCAAATAGTGATGAAAATTAAAGCCTTGATAGTTGATAACAGAATAACACGCGTTCTTTCATTGAAAGTTGTGTGTCTTCCTTATTTTAGAGAGCTCGTGAGGGGGGGGGCTTCATAATGCATTTTTGAAAACCTTGTAAGAGTTCGCAGCCGATTTCGAAAGTATTTGCTGTTCCTTTTACAACGGAAGGAGGGGTGCAGTAGCTCCGGAGGGTATGGACCCCTGAGCACCAGAGGGCAAAAGTTTGACTTCTAGCTCACACACGTCACAAATCCTTTTTACGGGGAAGACTTCATTCATTCATCCACAGATTGTCATTTAGATCTGGAACAGAAGACGATCATCACCAGTGGTATTACTCTCGACATGTGATCACGATAGATTCAACGTGAGCCAGTCACCACACACAGGAATAGTCTTCGGCTGGCAGGTTTGAACTTGTTGTCCAAGGAATGCGAAATCAACGCTCTAACCAACCAGGCAATTCCGGCCCTTGAATTTTTTTATTTATTTATTTATTTATTTATTGTCATATGAATACTCATAATCTCTAGATACATTATCGACACCCGTCTACACTTCTCCGTTTTGAGAGATATTGCAAGATAAAGTTTCGACACAGTCCTTAGCCTCAAGTATTGGAGTAGACCAAGGTGACCTGATGCGAAGGCTTCATTTTCGGGACCCTAAAGCTAAAGTTTCATCAAAGAACCGGTTAGTTGTACGTTAAATACGTCTTTGCTAAATGTCCTTCGCTTGGTGCGGTATGGAAGCTTGGAGAACGAAGTGTCAGTTCAAGTGTCATCCTCGTCATTTGACTGCGGTTCAAAATTAAGAGGTCCTTCCCAATACAGCCTTAGAATTGTTTTAAGACGGGATGTTAATATAATTAAATTCAAGAATCGGAGCAGTTTCTCTTATTTTTGGCGCCAAATTGTCAATTTTACCATTTTAAAGCTAATCTCTAATCTCGCGACTTTTATTTTAATAAATGTAACTGTATCTTTTTATATTTTTATTATTATACTACTGAGAAGTTGTTCATCGAAGGTGACTGATATCAGTAAATTAATCTTATTAATTGATCTTATTTTATTACCTGAGGATCATATTAATGTTATTAAAGTTGGCGTGTCGATGATTTTTGATAAAATTCTTTTATCAAAACAAGGAAAAGTACTGCTTTAATTAGATCCTCATAATAACGAAAAAGCATTCTGATTGGTTAGCTATGTCTGTGAAATTAGAGAGAAAAGTTGCGAAATCGGTCCCTTTGTTGAGGTTAGGAACTTTGTTTTAATTTTATTTCACTCTACTTCTAAATATTAGAGGCGTAAGGGGCGAGATATTTGGGATGTCGTATATAGAAGTCTCTTTTTTATGAAATAAAAATTGGCAAAATCGGTCCGCTTATTGAAATTAGGGGCTTTGTTTGAATTTTATTTTTCTCTACTTCCAAAAAGTGGAGACGGAAGGTGTAAAGTATTGAAATCGTGTTTAGAAATGCATTTCATACGAAATAAAAATTGGAAAATCAATACATTTAGTGGTGTAACTCGCGAATTCTATCAAGCATTTCCCTCTGTAGATAATTATAATGAATATTCTAATTCTTAAGATATTTCTCAAAATTGGTCAATGGTTCAGAGAATGACACTTATTTGTGTATAAGTAATGCATATCAAGGGCGTAATCGCGATCGAGTACATGACTGTAGTCCCTGTTTCGAGTTTGAAGTATCAATCCAAATCTCCAATCTCTAGTGGCTGTTCCTTTTTACAACAGATCCTTGTTCAAGTAAACCATGTATTTGATTAATTTTTTGTTGTTTCTCCGTTCTCTGTTAAAACTTCCTTTTTTTCCCACAACCCTTGTTCAAGTAAGTCATACATTTGATTAATTTTTCGTTCGGAATTGTAATGACTTGATCCTGCCCGATCAAAATAAGAGGGTAGCGTTTAAAAACAATTTCTTTAGTTACAGCCTTATGTACATAAAAAAACAACCCGTTCTCCTCTAGGTTAATATGATTGGTAAAATGTACAACACAATTGAAAGTTAAGTATGAATAGATTTCTCGAGTAATTCAGAGGAAACAACATCACAGGAAAGGCTAACAGGCTGTTAACTCATCCGGCTAATCTAGAGGTAGCTCTAGAAATCCCCCGATCTTCATCGGAGGGATCTTAACTCAGAAGCCCGAATCACATGAAACTTCTCTGAACTTCCCCTAAAAAGGACTCCTTCTCCTCTTCCATTCTCTTTCAAAAATCTCATTTCATTTTATGTCGAATCTCCGCCTCTCATTTTCACATTTGGGCACTTGAGCTCCTTGTCAACCAATAGCTGTTCAGAAAAATTCTCAATGGCCTTCCAGTCAAACGTGGGAATTCCCATTAATGATCCATACTCGCATCTGATCCTTCACAATGGAAAAAAATTCATATGCGAAGGGTTTGACATTCTTTACCTTTGAAGATACGATTTATTTACATGGAACGGCGAAAAACGTGTGTTGGAAGCTTATCTGGACACAACTCTCAGATGACTCTAATAGGAGAGGGGATTCCCTATCTGGAAGTCTGGAGGAGCATTGGTGTTACACAGTTGGTGACACAGATGGCCGGAAATGCCAATTATCAAGTGTGGGAACCAGGGAATGTTACAGTATTTAATAAGTGTCTTAGATCAAAGAAGCTGAATATTTACAGAATCAAAGGCAATATTTTGAAGTGTTCTGAAAAATTATGCCACCTGTTAAGATGTTGGTCAAAATTATGAGAGTTTCATTCAGGTTAGTATTATTTAGGTTTAAGGCGGAACATTAATATAATAAATCAGTAAATCAACCAAGCTTCTGAATGTTAGGACGTTCCCTAGAAAATCGTCGAAATTTAGCTGTAAATTAAGATGTGTGCGTATGTCAAATAAATGAGGTAATACTTTTCTCGAAGCTCTCACACATGTTCTCGAAATACAGGTGCTATTTCCCCTCCTTCAAAAAATTGTGGATCTTGACCATTTATAAACGTCATGGTTGTTTATATTTCAAAGCCCTACACGTGAATGTTTTGTGCTTCGTAAAAATGTAAAGAAAATCTAATGTACATTTTAGATAGCATTTATATCTTCTGTTTGATTTCAAACTTAGCCATAGAATCAAAATTTGTAAAAAATAACCTGATACAAAATTATATTTATTTAACCCGATGCAATTGAGTTACCGG
>JAOUZG010009324.1:3421119-3434947 GCA_026289955.1 Argiope argentata
ATTGCTATATCGCAAAATTTATTAAATGAACCACACATTTACATTTTAAAAAAGTTTTTAAAAAATGTAAATCGATTTTTCCGATTCATTTTGAAGTACTTTTGATATAAAATAAAAAGAATGAAGGAGATTAAAAATTTCTGATCTGTATTGCGTTATCCCAACTGGCGTAGAAAATTAACGTATTTGCTTTGATCCAATTGACGTTGAAAATTCATGAATCGCAGTGTGTTCTGATTGTCGACACCTTTGCTTTCAATGGATACGGACTTGATTTTGTTTTGGCCAGACTAACGGTATTAGAATAAAAATAAATTGTGCACTTTTCCTGCATATCTTTTAATGAATTACAAGTTTCCTGCTTATATCATATCAGACTGTTTTCAACAGCACCTTAAAAGCACAGTTTGATAACTTTTTACATTTTGATAAAACCTTCATTCTCACATATACACATCAAATCTTCCACGCTTACGGAGTCGCGGGTAAAAGCTAGTATTTAAATAAAATGAATACATATGGACAAAAATAATAAATATTAACCTAAAATAAATTATAGAATTCTAAAAAAGTGCTGAAATGCGAATTTAAATTCTTTACACTGCAAAGTACCGCAAGATTACTAAATCCTACTCAACATCTTCATTTACTTCAAAAACATAATGGCGGGAATCGTGATAAAATTTCTGAAACAGTAAATAATGTCCCTGTTGTGATATGAAATTCCAAATCCCATGACCTCTTGATAAGTGATATTTATTGATTGCCTGCTAAATAAGTAAATTTACCCGATTTTCTGCGCTTTACATCGTATCTCAGCCAAACTGGAATGTGCCGTTTATTCTGGGATAGTGGTCACGTGATACGATTCTTGTATGAATAATAAATATTTTTGAAAGCAAATGGTCCCTCTAAAGTTAAGAGATAAAGTATTTATTTTTCGGTCCCCCTTTTCTAAGGCTAATCAGTAAAGGAACCAGGAGCTATTTGCAACAGGGTTTAAGTTTAATACCAACTAAACCTGTTGTACCTATTAGTTGTAATACACAATTTTTGCAGTAATTTTTAATATTTTTAATCAGAATTTTTGCTAAAATCATTCTTATGACGCACTTTATTATGTCCATGCAATCAATATTCATCCGACACGGACTATCAGAAGTTGTGGACTCACTTCGGATAGTCCGCATATTCAGCTTGTTAAATTACAAACATTAACAAAGGTTAAATTACAAGCATTGACGAAGGTTAAATTATAAACATTATTAAAGATTAAATTACAAGCATTGACGAAGGTTAAATTAAAAGTATTAACAAAGGTTAAATTAAAAGTATTAACAAAGGTTAAATTACATGCATTAATAAAGGCAAGCATTAACAAGCATTAACAAAGATTAAATTACAAGCATTAACAAAGGTTAAATTACAAGCATTAACAAAGGCTAAATTATAAGCACTAACAAAGGTTAAATTACAAGCACTAACAAAAGATAAATTACAAGCATTTATAAAGGCTAAATTATAAGCACTAACAAAGGTTAAATTATAAGAACTAACAAAGGTTAAATTACAAGCATTAACAAAGGTTAAATTATAAGCATTTCTTCAGTGATTTTCACTTAACAAAAAATGCCACTGGACTCGATAATTTCAATTACTTCTCCAAGAATTTTGGATTATCGGACACTCATCTGTTCTCTTGCTGCATGGTGGAGTTCAAAATGTTAAAAACTTGTTTATTGACTGATACAAATTTACAGAAGGGAGAAGAAATTCTATTGTGGATCTCAATCCCTGTAATATTAAACCTTTGCACTCCGATGGTGCCTCTGACTGTGTATCATTTTGACTCAAGACTTTGACTCAAGACTGTGTATCATTTTGACGTTTTATTTGTTTATTTTTCAAATTTAATCGTTAGAAACGCCTACATAATGGTTAAGAGATGTAGATTAATTTTTCAAAGCAATTCGACTTAAAAGAATTATGTATATTTATTTTTCATAGCAATAAACAAATCTTTGTATCAGGTGAATAATTTTTCATCTAATTATTTTTCGGACTGCAAAGGGTTAAGTTTCTACCTCCACTTCATGTTTTGATCGGCCACAAAATGACTTTTTCCTCATTCTGTAAATTCATTGCCTTTGCTGCTACAGTTTTTAATTAATCGTGTTTTGTTCTTTTGCTTTCTTTTTTCCCCTGTTGTTTTTATCTTTATTTTTATCTGTTTTTATCTATGTATGTAGTTGTTTCTGCTTACTTCTGTAAGCCTTGTGTTGTGCAAGGTTTTCCTTATTGCCAATAAAAAAATAAAATAAAGCTGCATTTCAGCTAGTAAATGTTTTGTTTGCTAGTACATGTTTCTAGTAATGTTGCTAAAAATGCTAGTAATGTTGTTTCAGCTAGTAAATGTTTTGAAAAAAAAATTGTAAATTTTGATTTAAGATAAGTTAATTCATTATTTCTAAAAAAAGTTTTAAAAGGCTAATCTATTTTTTTTCCATAAACGCAATAATATTTTTTAATAAGTAAACAAAAATATTCCAACCTATAGAATGGGTAAATTGCAAAAGATAAAAACTTACGAATTTTGTTTTCATTTATGTTTGAATTAAACACTTCTATTTTGTGCTTTAAATATTATCGAACGTCCTTAAACACCAGATTTGTCACTAAGTATTACTTTTGAAAATTTAACAAAAACTCTTAAAGAGAAAAACTCAAAAAAATAGGGAGTGAGGGTGGGAAAAGAAAAAAAGGATAGAAATTTTTTTATCCATTTTATGAAGAAACAGTGAAAAACGAAAATGATTACAAAATTAATTTTAAAAAAAGACAGAAAGCAAAAGTTTGAGTAAAAAAAGTCAAATGATAAAATAAAGAGCGAAGTAGAAAATTGTGAACTAGCATACGGAATTTTAAAAAGAAGAATTTTTCTCTACAGAACCCGACTAAGCCGAGTTGGGGCCCGGGGTAAAAACTTCTTTGGGGCCTCCTCTATTTCAATACTTTAGTAATGAAGAACATTCGTTAAAGGAAACGCAAAATAAAATTTCTATTCGATTTGGGGGCCCCACATAAGTGGGGGTCAGGGGCAATTGCCCCGTCAGCCCTTGCCTTAGTCAGGTCCTGGTTCTCTAGTTAGAGCAGATGAGTACATTATCACTCACGAATAAATTATAGTGTATTTCATTAGAATATATTTTGAAATAGACCACGTCATTTTGAGTTGCAGTCAGATGAAGAGTATAAAATCCGAGTCGGCATTCCATCTCTCCCTTTCACGTCTTATTAGGGTTAAAAACTTGTTCCTGGTTGATCAAATAAAATGGTAGCGTTTTAAACACAAAGGTTTTATTTATAGCTTTTTACAATAACAAAAAGAACAACACGTCCTCTAGGTTAAATGCTGAGAAATATTTACAACTGGATTGCCAGTCCGACATTTAATACCGCGACTTCACAGGCTGTCCTCGTATACGGCTACGGCGTGTAGCTCCAGAGATCTATGGATTACTTCCGGTAGATCTTTTCAATAAACTCATGATCATGTGGTGTCTCTTCAACTCTGCTCACAGCTCGTCTCGTTCGTCAGCTTGTCTCGTCCCCCTGCTTAGCTTCTCGACCGTCAGCTAGTCTCGCCCACCCTATCAAGCCCACCCGACCCCAAACCTTCCATTTTAACATTGGTGAGGCTCCGCCTCTCAGGCCCGTATTGGCGCGCTGGAGATGCCGATTATCCAATCATTCATCAGAAATATTCCCAATGGCACGCCGTCATGTCATGGGAATATTCTTGAAACATCCACCCCTTAACAGAACCTTCACAATACACAAATAGTCGCAGCTGGAGGCTTTAACCCTCCTTTCTTCAATGGGTCGTAAAAGGCATATGTTGTTCAATATTGGAACTTTATCCCAGTTTGGGTTGTCCATAGAAGAAATAGTCCCGTCTGGTGTTTATATAGGTCGCCAGCATGTGTGTTCCATTATCTGTCTCCATTCAAGTCCGAAGGGCGACACTAAAAGAGAGAAACACAATGAGCAACAAAGGAAGAATAGTCTCACCGCTGGCTGGAGGTAGCAATGTTCGAACATGTGTCGCTTCCAAAAGGGAGACCAGGTGACGACTTCTTTACAATGGAAAAGTTAAATCCTTACAGATTTAGCGTATAACAAAACCACTTAAACATGGTTCTTCGGTGAAATCGAATTTCAAACCAGTATAATCTTGGACTGAAATTCTGAACACATTATAAACAAGACCCCAAGACCTCCAATTCTGGTGAAGAAAAAAAATAAGCTTAAGGCTTAATTGACAAATGTGGATAAAGTAATATATACTATAGGAAGCAATTTACTATTCTCTGGCTCTCATAGGAATTCTGAAGTAGATTTACCTCTATGTTGATTGTTTTAGTTAAATAGTTGTATCTTTATTTTACTGCACATCACTTGATATAATTTATTATTAAAATACTAAGAGATAGAAATTGCCAAATGCATTATAAAATTAATAAATAAATGGAAAGGAAAAAATTATTTTAAGTACTTTCATTTTATTGCTATAACTTGTTCCAACTCTGTTACAACTTATCTAACATTCGTTGCACGTTGTAACAGTCTATTAGTTTTTTAAAAAAACCTCTGGTGCTACACTTAACAATATTATTAAATGCCTTTCTTATGTTTATGGTGAATGGATAGTTAAGCTATTAAGTAAGTAGTTATAATCAAGTGATAATGAATACATTAAAAATATATAAACATTTTGCCAAAAATTGTAACAGTTAACCTCCGTCAACCAAATGCATAATATTGAAATGCTTTTATAATGACAAAAACAAATCTTAACTCTTAATAAAAATGAATTAGTGTGAATGTTTGCTCTCCAAGGAACAAGCCATTAGATCTAGAGCTGCTATGTTTGGCCACATGTACCAGAGCCTAACTAAGGCAAGGGTAAACGGGTAGTTGTCCGGATCCCCACATCAGAGAGGTCCATAAATCAAATATAAAGTTTATTGTACATTTCCTTCTTGATAAACTTTTAATAAATAAAATATCAAGTATTTACAATAAATTGCTGAAAAAAAGTCTTTGCATTTTCTAATTATAAATTTAAATTGCATTTTTGTCAAATTTCAGATTCTTAGCTTAGTCCTTTTAATGATGGACACAGAATTGTCAGAAAATCAATAAAATGGACAGAACGATATTTCTTATTAATAATGAGGTGAAAAACTATCCTTTGGCAATCAATGATTTTCTTAACCATTAAAATCTGAATAAATAAAATTTGACCTATCATTTTTTTTTTTTTGAAATTGTCGTTTTATCATATTTTAGTTTCAATCGGTCGTACCAAAGGCCTTAAAAATGCATATTCGGTTTATTCATCGTACTTAAAAGCGTAAATCGTTCATGTCTAGAACGCTGAAAATAACTAATGGAAGTGATCTTTCCAAAACTTTGTCGCATACTCTCTAATAGTCTTAAACTAAGGCATTCCTAGCATGGTATTAGCTTAGAATATTTATGAAATATTAACTCTTGGCATTTTTGAATTATCTTTGTCACAGACAGACAGACGGACATTTTCCACAAAATATGCTCTTCAAACTCAGAGAGGACTGAAACTTTGATATTCATCAAAATCTCGAATTTCACTTTTTTTTAAAGATTACTATACATTTTTTTATGCTACAGTCACGAGAAAGTAAAAATCTGAGTAATCGTGAAAACCTCACCCAAGGTCTTTCAATGACTTGATCCTGGTCGATCAAATAAAATGGTAGCGTTTTAAACACAAAGGTTTTATTTACAGCTTTTTACAATAACAAAAAGAACAACACGTCCTCTAGGTTAAATGCTGGAAAATATTTACAACTGGATTGTCGGTCCAACATATAATACCGAGACTTCACAGGCTGTCCTCGTATACGGCTACGGCGTGTAGCTCCAGAGATCTACGGATTACTTCCGGTAGATCTTTCCAACAAACTCGAGATCACGTGGTATCTCTTCAACTCCAGCTCTTCAGCTCTGCTCACAGCTCGTCTCGTTCGTCAGCTTGTCTCGCCCACTGGCTCAGCTTCTCGACCGTCAGCTGTTCTCGCCCACCCGATCAGCTTCTCGACCCCCGCTTCTTCTAAAACCTTCCATTTTAACATTGGTGAGGCTCGCATTGGCACCCTGGAGATGCCGATTGTCCAATCATTCATCAGAAATACTCCCAATGGCACGCCGTCATGTCGTGGGAATATTCTTGAAACATCCGCCCTTCAACAGAACCTTCACAATACACAAATAGTCGCATCTGGAGGTTTTAGCAATTCTTTCCTCAATGGGTCGTAAAACACATACGCTGTTCATTATTGGAACTTTATCCCAGCTTGGGTGGTCCATAGAGGAAATAGTCCCATCTGGTGTTTCGACACGGTTTGCTTCTTCAATGGGTCGCTAGCATGTGTGTTCCATTATTTGTCCCCATTCAAGTCCGAATGGCGACACTAAAAGGGAGAAACACAATGCGCAACAAAGGATGAATATTCTCACTGCTGGCTAGAAGTAGCAATGTTCGAACATGTGTCTCTTCCCAAAAGGAGACCAGTTGACGACTTCTTTACATTCTACACCTTTGTTGAGGGAAAAATGGAGAATACCTTTATCAGTGTATGTTTAATTTAGTTATACTAACGGCCCATTTTAAAGAAACATCAGGGTTATTTAGGAACGGAACTCGTAATTTTGAACTGTGGTTAGAAGACGAGGACGACATATGAAATGGCACTCACCTCTGACACCACACTAGCGGAAGGACTATTGTTCCGGAAGTTTAAGGCACTCCAGACCCGCTTCATTGGGCTAGAACCTGACACCCTCTGGTTTCGAAGCCTTTACCTTACCACCAGGTCACCGCAGACCTACTAGAGTTTGTGCGATAGAATTTTAAGAATATCTTTACAAATATTTAGTGGGAAATTTTAAAATTTCCGGAACGTCAAAAATTTACCAAGAATGGTCTTTAAGACTTTATTTAAAAATTATCTAACAAATATGCTATCCTCATACATGAAAATTGTGAACATTTTTTCAGAAAAAGACGACATCAAAGAGTGTTATTGCCATCGTAATTGGGGCAGGGCTTTTGTATAGTAAAATATCATAAATTAATGCCTCTCACTGGATGAGATTTGACTTCACATTAAATAAGATCGATGGAGGCTTCTTTTAATGTAATTTTCATATATAACATGAATTCATGTTCATATCTTTATAAATTTATATATTCAAACAAAGTTCTAAAGTAAGAATGCAAAGGTGAGTCATTAACTAACATTTAAAACAAAGCATTACAAATATCTGATTAAGTCGTTGAATTGCTCCTTTTACTTTACAAGTTGTATTTACTTTTTCATATACAAAGTACACAAATGTTAAAAAAAAAAAAAGATTTTGATAAATTTTTGTTTACTCCTTGAGTTTATAAAACATATTTTTGAAATTGTGACTGTCTGTGAAGACGAGAAAACACATGTTGATAAAATTCAGCATGCAGTCGTAACATACAAAGCCTAAGGCAGGGACATACGGGCCAGTCGCCCCGGGCCCCCACCTCAGAGGGGCCTCAAAATGAAACAGAAAGCTTATTTTATATTTTCTTTTTTAAAACAAAATATCTATATAAAATGTATAAAAATGTACTGATATTCAGTTTATAAGATTTAGGAGTTTCTCTTATAGACAGATTGCTAGAGATAGTTTTCGAAAGCATTCTAATATAAATCTTACCTTAGCATTTTCTCATATTGCATTTCAAATTCAATCTTTAAATGTGGTGATACTTCGAGCTAAGACTAAGAGTTTTCAATATTCATCTTAAATTAATAACAAAAAATACCAAAGACAAGTTCTATGCACGATTCCTTAATGCAAAAGTACTGACACAGAGGAAACCCCAAAAGATGTTTTACAGTAAATTAGACTAAATCGAGCCCTGGTAGCATAAAATTGACAGAGTTTTATTAAAATATGAACGAAATTTGACGAAGAGAAATTTGTTTATGTGTCCATAAGCCTGTAAATAAGATCTAAAAACACAGCTATATGAATAGCAAGTCTTGTTCATAGATTTTCAAGAGAATTGTACATTGCTATTAGAACATATTTATCAATAGAATTGCAGATTATTATCAAAACAAATTTACCATCTGAAATGTAGATTATTTTCAGAACAAATATATCATCAGAATTATAATGATTATTATATTGAACTAAATCTGAACTGGCCTGTATATTTATGTGTTTGTGGATTTGATTGCTAAAAGGGAAAGGACAATTATAAATAAAATTTGGTATGCGATCTTGTAACCTAAATTATAGACAGATCTCTGTCAAATTTAAGATCTGTTCAGTGGATAGGAATGTGTCCAAAGTACATGCTCAGTTTCCCTCAAAATATTATGAGGCTCAATACATGACATATTGTCTTATAATACACTAAAGCTGTGGGTGAGGAGAGCTTATGATCTTCACTCCCTTCATGTTTTGAGTTATCATATTCACAGCAATGTGTGAATATAACTCAAACAAAACTAATTCTCCAAATTACTTTGTGGATTCAGGCAAGTCAGAAACATTGATATTTTTACATTTTTGAAAGTAACCATATTATGAAAATATAAATATTATGTATTTCATGAATGAGAAAGAAAAAATCATTGGAAAATAAAGCATCTGGATAATATCTGATTATGTTAAGACTACCTTTTTTTCAATTGAAAGAGCATTATTTTAACCATCCAAAAGATGGTTACATTTTCTTTTTTCAATTTGGTTATACCTGATGCCCACAAATAACTGCTTAGAATGACAGTTCATCTTTTCAATTTAATCATTATTATCAAATTTTTTCTCAGAAAAAAGCCTAATCTTTTTTGAATATATGCCAATATTAAGATTTCTTTCTTAATATGGCACCATCAATAATAAACAAAATGTTGACTTCCTCAATAAAATCTAAAACTTTATTTGTGAAGTAAAATTACCATTTAAAACTTTGACAAATGACTTATAAACTCAAATCTACAAAAATGTTTTCTTTGTTATTTATTAGCCGCCTTAGAAATCTTTTAAATTACCAAAACTGTTTTTGAAAATTTAAGAAAAAAAAAGTTACTTAACTTGGTCATAATGTCTTCAGCGAAGTAATTTTAAACTTCAAATTTCGAGAGACAAATAGTTCATGCTCTATTAGATTTACACCACTCATTTCCTATATTATGAATTTTGCTTTTTTTTTCTATTTATATCTTTACACATCTAATCATATTATGTAGTGTTGCAGTAATTTAAAAAAATTGCCAAGTTGCCTTAATAGCAAGTTAATCAAAATTCAGAAAATATATTGAAAGCTTACTTCATACTAAAAGTTACTCAACATGAAATATTAAGCCAAATCTTGATTATCGACAACAGAAAAAAAAGCTAAAATGAGATATTAATAATGGTAATTAAAACAATTTGAGTTTCATTACAATAATGACATATATTGTTATAAATTATGTTTAAAATATTCATTAGAAAACAGGAAAATATTGTACAATACAGAAATTAATATTTGAGATTATGTAAAAATTATTTTTATGCTATAAATATTTAGGAAAGCAATAGTAGAAAAAAATATCAAAACTATCCTTAATTTTTAACTAATTTTTTTTTATGAGTCATGCTAAAATAAACCTTTTTTAGGTGCAAAAGCTTGATCTATACAATGTCAACATAGACATTTATCTTTATTAGTAGTACAGATAATGTAGTTAACAATTCTTATATTCTATTTAGTTGTCATCTATAGAAATAAATGATACTACAATAAAACTTGATGCAATAATGATTTTATTCCAAACTTTTTACAGAACAAAAGCCATTCAAAACAAAGATAAAATGCAACAGTGGATAGTTTTTTTTAAGTAAATAAATGTGACAAAATATTTTTAAAATAGAGCAACATGATTTATTTTTTTATATAGATAATAATAAATTTAAGATAATAAATAATAATAACATGGTAAATAAAAAAGGAATAAAATATAAAAATATGAATATTAACAATAAAACAAAATAAATAAAAATATAACACTAATAATTTTGACATGAAATCTAACATGATGCCAAAAAAGGTAAGCTCAGTATAAAATTTTCCAAAAAATAAGCATCCTTCCTGAATCAGAGTTTATAAAATACAAACTTTTTGATAAGAGCATTATATGGTTACTTTGATAATTTCATAATTCTTCAAATCCATGATAAAGTGGTGATAAAACAGTAGAAAGACTCTCTTTATGGCATTCTATCAATTCTAGCATCTAAAAAGTATAATAAAATAAATATAACATTATTTCAAAATATTAAAAGAAACTGAAAACTAATGTTTAAAGCACAATGAGAACCAATACCTTTTAAATTAGCATATATATAATGAATTTTAAATATCATACTGAAATACATTGTTATAAACCAATTTTATAACCACATATTAAATTATATATGAAGTCTTATTTAAATAAGTCAAATTGCTTTTTTTCTTCACAGTTCACAATTATAAGCTTTTTTTATTAACAAATTGAAAGTGATAACTTTATTTTAATTTTCCTAAACACTAAGAAAAGAAGAAAGGAAAAGAAGAAGAAAAAAGACACTGGACAAAAAAAATTATAATAACAAACTTTGAACTTTGTAAGGTTTTGTTGAACAAATTATTTAGAAAAGAATTCAATTTAAAATGGATTCAGTATAACAACAATTTTGATATTTCAGCTGAATTATAAAATAATATTAAGATACATCTAGCTCTTTCTTTTTAAAAGTTTTTCGACTATTTAATCCATTTTGAAAGAGAATTTTACTTTAATATAAAACCATCTAAGTCAATTGTGGGAATTAAATTTAAATAGATTTATGGTTCATTTTGAAGACTGTTTTGAAACAAACCATAATTTTGAACTGATGAAGCAAATGATGAACACTTGAGACAGCATCTACATTTCCAAATTTCTATAATGCACCAATAAATATTCGACCTCAAAGGGTTTAATGTATATGAAGTGAATAAGTGGAAAAATTGAAATTGAGTTTCTCTATTACTAAAGCTGAAACTAAATACTGATGACCCACTTGTGGAATATAAGAATAAATCCTCCAAAACAACATTATCAAGGGAACTTAACAGATTTTGAAATTAAAGAGACATTATTGTAAATTATAATTAGCATTGCTTTCAACTTTAAATGATGGAAGAAAAGATGCAAGGACTTTATACAAGTTAAAACAAAAGGCAAGTTAGAATTTTTAAAAAAATTAAAACTCCTAATAAATAGGTTTGAACAAATCTTGATTTTATAATTTAAATATTCAAATTACTGCATTTAATATAAAAGTATGGTTGCCAACTTTAAAAATTGTTAGAATTTGACAGCTTCAATGCTAATTTTTTTCTCTGAGAAATCATAATTTAAATAAAAGTTTGAAAAGAAGCAGCACGAAGTAAAACTGACAAGTCTATAATATAGAGTACACCTATCCAAATTAACACAAGCAGGATTCTTTAAAAATTTTATAATTTCTGATCTCTAATGCCACCCAAACTTTTGCTTTGAAATATACAGGTTTTGCTTAAAAATCACTTGATATTATAGAGGCAATTTTTAAATTCAGATTAATTTGTTTAACATTATTTCTGTGGATTTCATAAACATCTTATTGAAACTAGAACCCAATTAAGCTGTACAAGTTAAAGCTTTCCTTAAACATATAGTTCATTTGAATACATTTTAAATTCTTCAAAAATTTACTTTCCAAGCCTTTTTTTAACTATCAAATCTGTCAATATCTACACAATGTCCAGTAACTACGCTGAGAAAAAGATTAAATACATGTTTTTTTGCCATATACCAGATATTGGACAGCTGGTATGCTTTTAAAAGTAATTAATTACTAAATTATTAAAAATTCTATTACCAACAGCAAAAGTTCTTGGCAAAATCAGAAAATTCCTCATTACAAATGAAAGATTTGGTAAGTTTTTAGAAAAGTAAGAGAAAAAGTTATCGATTTATTACTATAACCCTCCAATCAACTAAGCCATTTTTCACACTTAGATTCTTTAGTACAATGCTCATTTTCCTAGATTGCCTGAGCTTCAACCTACCACTGAGCATCAATAATTTTAGTCAACAAATATAAAATGAAAACAATTTTTTAAAGAATGTATTCAATAAATAATTCATTAGAAATATTATTTTTTAATAATATTTTTTTTCACTTACTTGCTTCTGACGTGCTAAACCACGTAATGCTTTCTGCCAAACTGTGACCAAATCCACTTTTTTCTCATCAAAATCAAAAAATTCTAGCACATCTTCAGCTTTAACAGTGGGTGCTGGAGGTTCTTCCTTGACATAGTCTTCTCGATAAATTTTTGGTGGCAACTTGCTACGCTTTTTCTCTGAATGAGACAGAAGAAAAAGTATTCTTTTATGTAAATACAAAAAGTTTTAAGGATGTGAAAATAACAGTTATAAGACTAAATTTTAGGAATTTTAAAACTAAATACAAATAAATAGAATCTTCAAACCATCATCTGAAACATGCTACTCAAATACATAAATTTAAGAAAAAAAAATTTAAATTCCTTGGTTATTTTAAAACTATCCTTTTTTTTAATAGTAAACTATACATACATTTTATGAAAACTATTGATACTAAACACTTTTCAAAACTGTATAAAAGGAAAAATAACAAAACTTTGCATGTTTAAATTTAATACAAATTTCATCTAGAACTTTATATTTTAAGAAATTTACTATACTAACACTAAGATTATTGTAATTGAAGTAATTTATGAAGAGAACGTAACATGATTCAACAACATGTGTTTAAAAGAAATCTTACAAAAAATTTCTAAACATACAATATTTCTTCCTATTTAGAAGAACAAAATATTAAAAGTTGTTCAAATATTAAATGCAAATATTAAACACTGTAAAAAAAAATTCAAACTGCTTTACAAAAATTTTAAATTATTACAAGAATTTAAAGATTCAAAAAGTATTTTAAATTGATATAAAACTAAAAATTTAAACTGAAATTTTTTATAATACAATATAAATAAATTATTTATAGTACAATATAAACAGAAAATTTTCATCTATGCATTTTTCTTCTATACCATTTTGCATTTTTATTCATTTAAAAATCTGAATTAATATTATTAAATTTTTCTTTCAATATACTGATTTGTCTATTATTATTTTTATTCTCTCATGTATAGAGTAATTATCTCTTTTTTTCTTCCAAAATTTAGTGATGTTTACCTAGGATATTTAAATATGCTTGATCTGCAAGTCTTTCTTTCTGTGATCTCTTAAAAACTCTTGATAACGGTATTTCAGTTTTCAAACCATCTGTCTTTGTTTCAAGCCAACTTTTTACAGAGGATAAACCTGCAAAGAAATAACTATGCTACATAAAGTTTTAAATAAAAAGGTGAAGAGATATTCATTCAATAGAATGCTTAAAAGTTGTAATAACTTGTTTATTAGCATTTCTAATTAAATTTTAATGAAAAGTGACAACTGTATAAGATTGAAAGATACTAAAAAAAAACAGTACCAGCAATGACACAACAGATGAATACCAAAACACATTAGGATTAAGAAATTCAACAAAATGTAAAAGAACTCATTTTAAACACACAGTTTCATTACATTTTATCGAAATAAAGAAACCTCAGCAATTCATAGCAGATATACAGGAAAATGTG
>JAOUZG010009324.1:3439947-3474210 GCA_026289955.1 Argiope argentata
TATATATATATATATATATATATATATATATATTGTAACGAAACTTGTTCTGACTTGGCATGGACTAAATGGCTCAGTGGTAAAAGAACTGAAAGTTCGCAAGTTTGTATCTGACTGCAATTGTTTTGTCATTGATTTACTTTGTTATTTCTCATTTGTTTTTGAATATTTATATATTTTCTTTATCTTTGTAAATCTAGAAAACTTGGATCATTTCATTTTGAGGATAAAAACAGATGTGAGGTTTAGTTCACTGAATAAAGTCTGAAGTTGAGATAAGCCAAAGTTATCTTTGATTTGTTCAAACATGGTTTCTCTATGCTAATGACATCTGCATGACAATATATATACATATAACCCTTTAAGTGTAAAAAAAAACTATTATTAACTAAGAAAATACTAAAATAATCCATGATTCTAAAATTTTTAAAAAAATATGTATACTAAACATTCAAGTTAAAATAAACTTGTAAAACATCTACTTTTGATAAATCTAAAAATCATTTATGAGACCATAGATGAGTTATCAAGTAACACAGCAAAGATGATTGTAAAATATTCAAAGGAATTCTGATATGAGATTTGATTACATGTCGCTACATAAATGTAGAGTTTTGGACTATAGTTTTCTATAATTTTTCAAAATTAAAAAACTCATTGAAAATGCTTAAAAGATACTATATTAAATAAATCAGTCGATAGCAAGAGAGTAAATGATGACTTTAGAATGTTAAGCAATTCAAGTGCACAAAAATGGATAACTTACCAGCAGCATTAGTTAAGTAATAATTTGAAAGCATATACTCTGTCCCTTTGCTGACTGACATTTTGGCTTTAGTAGATCTAACTGGAATTGTCTCATAAACCTCACCAGTTCCCAAACTATCAGATTCTTTGCTCAAAATGCTAGATTCTAAAATATTTATTTCTAAACAGACAGACACAAAAAGAATAATTTGAATTATTTGCTTACAAAAATTTAAAAAAAGATTACATAAATACAACAGAAAAGTTAATATAACAAAGATTTAATTATTTAGAAGATCATTTTATGATTTGGCAAAAAGTTTTTTTTTTTTTCATTTTATATATCTTTAAATATGTACTTTAAATAAGAAACATATATTATAATATCTAGATGGCATTATATTAAAAATGAAACTTTAATGAAGTATTTTCAAACTGGTAAACAAAAGTTACCATTATCATGGGGAAAAAATCTGAATTATATCAATTCTTTAGAATTGATATAATTCAGATTCTAACACTGTTGGCCTTATTACTGTTTGGTCATTAAACAGTAATAAGGACATGGGTTCACTCTTTCACCTAAGCGTTGCTAGTTTAGTTTAGTTATATTAATGACCAGCTTTAAAGCAACACTAGGGCAATTTTGGGATGGATCTCGTATCAAAATTTTGCTAAGACAATACAATAACTTATATTATACTCTAAAAATACTCTCATAAAAACAGAATAAACTTTTATTATCTAGATGTCATATTACCCGACAGACAAATATTATTTACTTGAAAACAAACAAACTTTTTTTACTAGATTTGTTTAAGAAAATAGAGTCAGCATTGAGAATAAGGGAAAAAATTGGGAATGATCATTATAGTATGTAACAGTGAAACTTAAGTGAAATGGGAAATATGTCTTTTTTAAAGCACTTTGGAGGGAGATGAATAATAATTTGTTAATTAGCTGCAATCATGTTTAAAAAAATAAAACTCAAAATTTCCAAAGTGCTATAATTATTTGTTATTTGCAAAATTATTACTTTTCAGATTTCTATGATTTAAGATTTTTGAGTAAGATACAGTTTTTATTTTTAGACTTTCTCTTAAATAACACAAGAGCACTCAGCTACTCATGAGAATTTATACTGTGAGGAAAGAAGAAATAGATTTTTATGGCAACAATTGTTTTCCATGCATCTGAAATATTTATGACTTGATAAGAAATAATATTATATCTAGGAAAATAGCAATGTCCAATTTCATTAATAATGTTCATTGTTTTAAATCATATTAGCAACTGATATTTTTAAGGAATATACCATGCAATTTACAGGCAAATTATATTTTACAAAAAATAATTGGCTATTAATAATGATTCCATGCTATTGGTCATCAAGAATGAAAAAGAAGTAAGAAAACTGGCATTCATCAATTTAAAAACTGTAATGCAGAGAAAGGAATCTAAAGATTCCATTCTTTCAGTTTTTTCTCTTTCAGGGGATATCCATTCTTTTCAATAAGGAATAAAGGTTGAGACGATGAAGGAAGTAACTTATTTTGAATCATTGATGGTTGATATTTCATCAAATATATATTTTTGATTGATTATGCTAAAAGTACTAGAATAGGGAATCATTGTTCATAAGGCTGAAAGCTTGATGGCACCAATAGTTTGAGTACTTGTTTACCTATACCAAAATTTGTTTTGGTGATAGATGATAATTTGTAATTTATCAAATCTCAAAAGTAGATCATTCTATCAGATCCTATATCCTAAGTAGAATTCATTTACATAACAGTCAGAGAAAATTAAGCTGAATGAGGGAATAAACATCCTATTTGAAGTGAGAATTGTATTTTCTAATTCTAAATTGAACTGCTATTTCTTACTCATTTTAAAATGTATGTTTAGGTTTTAAATATTTTTTTCCTAATGTCTCATGATGTTTCTTTGGTTTTAATAAAGGATAGCAAGCATTGGAAATTAACAGTATTTTCCTTTACTCTATAGACTTTGGGATACTTAGGAACTTATAGGGTAATTAAAAAGGTTGTTTAGTTGAGACTGGCTAATTCATAAATAAATGTATAAAAAAAAGCTTCAAATTGATTTATGTTAGTTACTTAATTAAAGAAATTCATTTAATTAGTTAGGCTAAAAATTAAAGTTACAAAAAATCCCTCTAGAACTTAATCATGCAATCATTTAAATTAAAGACATATTTTATTCTCATTAAGATTATTTTAAATTTAAAAAATTGGCAAATATTTCAATATTCTTTCTTTATAACTTTAATTGATTCTATAAGTAAAATATAATGTAACAAAAAATATAAAGTCTATAAGTAAAATATTAATGGAAATCAAAAGAAAAAAAAACATTTTTCTGAGATAATAATTTAAAGAACATATTAATATCACTTTTACATAATTTATAGTACAAAATTTTGCATTATCATTATAATAATCAGTTCAGTTGGGGTTTGTTTTTAATGTTTTTGAATTCTAAAATTTGTTTTTGAATTGATTTGGTTCATTTCAAAATAGATAATGATAGTGTATTAAATGCAATTTTATTTAAAATTTTAATCATTTTTTTTTTTTTTTGAAATTCCAAAAATATAAAATGATTTTCATTTTCTTAAAGAATTTTAAAAATTATTGCATAAATTATTCTAATTTAGTTTCAGGAAAATTTTATTATGCATTTTTAATTAATTTTTATACATAATTTCAAATTTATTTTATAACATTACTGCAAAGAAATTCAAACTATTTTTCTAGCTGCTACCAATATTTAATCTCAAATTATTGTTTCATAGTAAACAATGAAGATATTATGTTACAACTTATTTTTTCAAATGAAAAGGTTTTATTTAAAGTATGCCTTTAATAGACTTTATGAAACTTTGTTGTACTGAGAATTAATATTTCACAAATAAGCAATGGAGATTTTTTTAAAGCACCTTTTACAAATATTTTTATGAAATTGCTCATTTTTAGCTTGAAGTTTTGCTTTTTTGTCTATTTATAAGTAGTTTGATTTTTTTTATAATTGGATTGTCAAATGAACCTTCAATAAATTACATAAATTATGTAATTTTTCCATAACACTTCCAAAACTTCATTGTTGAATGAACCTTCTTCAGCCCTTATACTTCTTACAAACATACTTTAATTTAGCAAGCATGTTATTGACGTTTATGCACTTTTTAAAACCAAAATTAAACAAATTTTAACTGAAATGAATATAGAATTATTATTTTATACTGTGTAAAAAAGTATTTCAAATAAACATTTACCTTTTTTTAAAAAACACTATATCTTAATTTTAAATTAGTAAAATAAATAAAAATTATACAAAGGTTTGAAATACTCTCATGCATTATTTAAAAAAAGAATATTCAACTATATATGAAACTCAACCTATATCAACTGGTGGTTGACAGAATGGGAGAGATTTTTTTTTAAATCTATTGTATGGTTATTAAAATAAATTTCCCAAATCAATAGACACAATTTGAAAACTAATAAAATGATAAATCTAATGATGAAACATTTTTGAAATTCTTATAACAACATAAAAATTCATTAAAAAGATAACTACCTTTCCTCAACTTTTGTTGTAATTTGGAATTTTGCTTTTCCATTTCAGCCATTTTATGATTCCACATAGTAGTGAGAAATCTTTCCTTTCTATCTGAATGTTTTTTCATTTCATCAATTAAAGAGGACTTCATAGCATTGTATTTCTCATACTGCTTCTCATTTAAAATCTGAAATAATAATTACCAGATAATACAAACAATATCATATTATAAAACAATTTTATTTAATTATTTCAGTTACAATCAATGACAGTTCAGAGAGACTATAGTAAATAGCTACAGTAAAATAGCTCTGAATGTGATCATAATACAGTTTTTCAAAATTCAAATATTTTAACAGCCTTCAGTTTTAAATGCTAACAATATGTATTATAATAAAGCTCATTGTTTTAAAAGAAAATTTACTTAAATTTATAAAGCTTCTTTTATAGAACTATAACATGAAGAAATATTTATAAATCCTTCACTACCAATGTCATCAAATAGTTTTCTATGTACTATCAATTTAAGTTGCAATAGCAGGCCTATAAGACTTTAGAAAAGGTCATTAAAAGTAAGAAATTTCTTATATTCAAAGTTTCCTCAAAGAAAGATGTTTATGCAGTTGTCGTACAAAGTTTAGATACAGATACTTATAATAATCTCCTCAAAGAAAAAAAATGTATGTATATGTGTATTTATATCCTTGAATTGGCCCTTTAAAAGACAGACCATTTTGTCCTAGACCTATCAGATTTGACCCAAATATATTTTGATGGGTAAAAATGGGCATCTTAGAAAGATTTTAAAAGATATTAATAAAAAAACTAAAATTTGATATTTTATCATGATAAGCACCAAAAAACGATTTCAGCACAAACATTATTTTTGCACATTTTTTTTTAAACATTATCTTTTAATGATGTCAATTTAAGTTGCTGATAAATTCTTTTCTCCAGATTTAATTAATACTTATAACATATCTAAATTAACTAAATCAATTTTTAAAATGTCTTATAAAGTCTGTAGTTCTCAAAAATTCTCCACAGTAAAATAGTTAACAAAAAAAGTTGTTGATAGATTAATGGTACTCCTATTTAGGAAAAAGAAAGAGAAAAGAAGCACACATACTCAAAAGAAAACTCCCCGGTGATTAAGCAGAAGAATGTTATAGCATGATTACGAAGAATAAATAAAAATTATAAGAATGCCAAATATTAGAAGCTTATATTTCAGAATGAGTATAATGTCTTAAATAAATGTCTTTAAGAAATAGTTTAGACATTTATAACAGGGAATTTAAAGTAAATTAAAAAATAAGGAGCACTTTTTAATACATAATAATTGCTCTATAACAAAAATCATCTACAGTCATGGCGCATATTATTTGCAGATTTTATGTGGGAATAAATTTCAAGAGATAACAATCATAAACATTTATATATCAATTAAATTAATGCATATAAGGTAAGGAGTTTTAAAGGGGGTAACTTGTCATTTTTACTAGATACCTTACACATTATATGTTACTATTAATTTTACTTAAACTGTCAACTGGTTTCCTCATAATCACTGCTTTTTATTTATTTATTTTGCCAGCACAATTCACAGTTATTTGAAAATAAATATTTTTATAATAGATGCTTTTTAAAAATGATAAATAAAAACTTACAGAAATTTTATAATTCCAATCATTTCTAACTTGACTACAAGTTATCTGTTTCTTCTTTTCGAATGCTTCGCCATCTTCTGAAAATTCTGCTTCTGTTTTTAACTTTCTATTTTTTCTTAACTCTGAGATATAATTTACTTCTAAAAGGCTAGCAGGAAGGCCATTACCTAAATAATAAAAAATGAAATGTTAAATATTTGAATAAATATCAAAAACATTAATGAATATTAAAAAATAGATCAATTATTATTAATAACAGAAACTTTTAAGCTGTCTAATTTATATATAAATTTTTAACTATAATTTTTTAAAAAGATATGATGAGAGGTAGTGGTACAAAATTGCATTACATAACAAAATAGATCACTTGTTTCTAATTTAGGATATTAGATAAGTAGTCAATACAAAGGAAGAAAAAAATTGCAATAAATAAAAACCATAAAATTCATTAAGTCGATAACATAAAGTCACATATTAATTAAAATTAAGCGAGAATAATGGGAAATGAACTTAATTATTTATTCAGTTTTTATCATTATGTATTAAATTTAAACTGAACAAAATACAATTTTTATTCAAACCTACTTTTCAAAAAAGCAAAATCTGTACTAAACATTAAACAAAATATTTACAATAACCACAATGTACAAAAATAAGAAAAGGAAAAAAAAGATTAAGAAAGAAAGAAAGAAAGAAAAAATGAAAGAAAACTAACAAAGTAAAATAAAATGACAAAATAAAATTATTAAAATATTTAATGCTCCTTAAGACAAAATAGATCTTACACAGTGACATTAGATAATCTACCATAATAATAAATGAGTAAATAAACAAACAAATATTTGATAAGGGTCTTCCAAACATAAAAAAATTAAAAAAAATAATTCAAAAAGAATAAGCAAAAGATAAATTTAAACTTATCAAAATTATATTTAATAACCAACTAGCTCACAAAGCTTAGTGATTATGTAAAATTTTAACCCAGCCTTTTGTAGATAGCTACTTACTGATTTCCCTATCAAAACATTTTGAACTTCAAATTTTAATAATAATGGAATTCCTACTATTGAAGTAGCCTGATACATTTATGTTTATTAAATTATAAACCTCTTTAAATCTCTGCCATTTTGATTTAATTTGAAACTTAAATTTAAAATGGCAAGATTAAACTTTAACTAATTCAATTGCTTGCTGAAATTATAAAATATAGTTTCTGAAAAAAGAATATTTGTTATTTTTTTATGTTAAAGAATATATTATTTATCTAATCAGAAGAATAAATCATACCAAAGATAAATAAGAAGGGTGAGGGGATTGATCAATAAAAAATTCCTTGATTTAATAAAAAACAATATAAAACCTTAAAAAATCTTTTATCATTGCTTACTACTGAAGATGTTCACTAGCTGTAATTGTCTCAGCATTCAATAATTTCAATAGTATAATGAATTGGAAAAAGAAATTATTCAATATGAAAAAATAAGCAGAATGTTTATATCATGATCCTCAATAAGGATAGAAAAAAATCTAAAATAAAATATATCTAGCAACAATGAAAATTTATTTTCATTTACAATAATTGAAATGTCATAAAATTTAATTATAAATTTCTTCAAATTAGGATTAAAAAACTTGTACAGTAAAATTGGTTTCCTTACAAAGGTAACTATATATATTTTTATTTTAAAACTTATTTTTATGTTATAACATTTCAAAAAGCAGTATTAACATTTTAAGGTCTATCACATAAAAATAGCCCAATTTCACTTAATTACAGAGATACCTAATTTTTTAATTTATTAAAGTGAAGTTTTTATTTCCAATGCTCAAAATATATCTGTGACAAATTTAGTAGCTTTAAGATCTTAAACACTTTGTGTATATCAATTTATACTTTACATAGATACTTATATCATTAGTAGAAGTTATTCTGTAAATGAAAGATATCAGTCATAATTTTCATATTAGATCCTGATAATAATTTCTTAAATATACTTTAAACTGAAAGATGTATGCATTAAACTTATTAAGTACATCATTCTATGTAAAAATTCTTTTTAACTATAACAATGGCCAAAATGTCTTTTTTCCCCCCATGAATAGCATTAAACAGGAAGCTATTATACATGATACAAAATAGCAGATTGATAAAGCATGACATAACTCTATAATACCAATAATGAATAACAATTTTTTACCAAAAGAAAATTTTTGTATGGACAAGACTTCAGGTTCTTCTCGTATTTTAGTTGTTTTGAATGGTGGATCCCAAGGATCCGTTTGAGTCTCATTTTCTCTATAATCTGTTTGTGTACCCTTTGATACAAATTTATCCACAACAGATATGTCAGAATCATAAGTAACTAAACTGATTTCTAGCTCTTCTTCAAGTATGTCACCAACTTTTGAAGCAATCTCTACTGGTCTGAAAAATAATCAATAAGCATGAGAAAGGTAGCAATTCTGGAGAATACATAAACTTTTTAAAATATCTACATTATTAGTTAATATTACTCTTACAATGTTCTTACCTATCATAAAATTTACATAAATCAGCTCCTGATATTACACAGTTGTCCTTCCTTGAAGAATGAGTCCTGCACAATGAAAAAAATTATTACTGACCCTATGAATACATACAAAAGGAATTATAATTTAAAATTTCTCTCCAATGCATACTAATGCTAGATTTAGATTTGATGAAGCCATAATCCAGGGGTGGCAAACTTTTATGGATCAATGTGCCATTTTTGCTAAAGAAATGTTTACGAAATTAAGATATGCTGTCCAATAATTTTGACTATATGGAAAATAATACAAACAACACAATATTCTTTATTTACAACAAAAAATATATACATTTTGCACTGTATAGCATAAATGTTTTAGTTATACTTGTATTTCAAATTAAAGTAACATTAGTGATGTTACAGCTTAGATGATAAATATATTAGAATAGCAAGACGTTACTTTTAGCAAAATGCATGCACAATCAGAGTCATCTGCCAAAAGGATTCTAAGCAAGTCTTTAATCTTATTTGTTTCTGAAAATAATGACTCTCATGCATTGATAGATGAAAATGTAATTCAAATAACATGAGTCAACTTCTTCAAAGAGTTGAATAAGCCTGGAATCAGATTCCGAGTTTCCAAAATGTTGATACTAGCATTTTTACTTACATTGCTTATTAATTTTTCTGTTTCAATCAATTCCATCTTTTTCCTTGTTTCAATAATTTTTTTAAATCTGTGTTGATCTTGGATATCAATCAGCAGTATTTCAAATTCTTTAATTTCCAACCATTCATTTTTACAAATAAAATCATATGCAAACTTTATACAAATTGTTTAGATCTGCAGCGTGCACTCAATATTGCATTGTGTGCCATTAGTTTGTCATCACTGCTACTAACTTTTTGCAATATAAGACTCTTTACAGGTCTATTTCAGTAATAAATTTAACATACATGACACTATTTCATTCAGACAATTTTTCACTGGTGTCTTAAGAAAGTAAGATTATAAGCAATATCTTGTACATAAATTTGGCATTAATAGCACAGAAGAATCACTATTGAAAAGAATAAGAGCATCATAATGTTAACATGACTATTATAAATAATGGGTATCACTGGAAATATATAGCCATTATAAAGATTTAGATATAGAAGCATTAATTTAAAATGTTATCAGTGTAGAAATATTAAATTTTGGCATTTTAAAAAAGTTTTTCATACTTAAATCTTTAAATATATTTTATAAAATATATGATTTTATTTATAAAAAATCTTTTAACTGTAAAAACCTTAATGATATGAAACAAAATATTTCAAGATAACATATATTTACCTATTCATATCCATAATAGCATGAAGTATTTCTTTTCAAATTCTCTCAAAATGAAAATTCCCTATTCATAAAAAAATATTTTTAATAAAAGTTAAAGAGGCATAAATTATTGAGAATCATGAAAAATTAAAATATTATATATTCTTCTCTATAAAAATATTCCTCCTGTATTTTTAAAATAATAATCGCACATTTTTAAAATAATAATCGCACATTAAAATGCACAATGCTTGGTTTTAAAGCACATACATTTTATTATTAAACACTCACCGAATATTAATATAAATTAGGACAGTAATAAAAGAGAAATATCACTCGAAAACTGCATAAATAAACATTATCAAAGATTAAGCACGATATTCGTTGTAATAATCTGGAGATAAATAATACATAAGTGATGTTATGAAATAGGAAAGTCTTTGTTAGAAATCAATTTTTATTGCAGTTCATTATCATCAAATGAATTAAGTCATAAGCCTTTCTATATCCTTTCAATAAAATAATTTTTTAAACACAATGCATGTAATGTTACATAATATCATGAATTTTTATTTATTAATATATAGCAAATTAAATAATATAATAATATATGTTCAATTCAGAGGGGATTCAGTAAGTTATTTCAAATCACTATCAACTGAAATATAAAAATTAATGCACCCAAAAGGCATCATAAAAATTGTACCTAAAATAATCCCTAAAGCAACAGTTTTCATCGATCTCCACAGGTTTCAAAACAAGAACTAAAAACAAAATCAGCGGCTGTGAATACAGGAGATGCCAGTTACAATTAGAATAAAGAATTTCGTGGTTGAATAGTGTGATGCCCCAAATTTATATTTTTATTTTATGCGATACAGTTTAAAATTCAAAAGATAAAATTAAATGAAATTAATCATTTATATTTCGTGTTTAATCAGGATCACGAATTAAATCTTCTAAATGTGAAACAATTATGTTTGATAAGGATCAGAGTTTTATTTGGTTAAATACAGTCGACGCAAATAAGCAGTTATTTGATTATTTATGTCTCTTTTATTTTATTTAAACTAATTATTATGAAAGCTTAACTAATGTTTAAGAATTACTTATTATAAAAAATATTTTTTACTTAAATTTTTCTAATTTCCTTGACAATACCAGGAAAAACGACAAATTCTGGTGTTAAAATTTTTGATTTAGGTGTAGAGCCATTTGATTGGTTGAAATAATTTCTGGTTTTGCTTTCATTTATTTGGAGAAGAGCGTCTGAAAGGTAAACAATTTTTCGCAGTTATTAATGTATTAAAATGAATATTGCTGTTTTGTGTACGAATTATTCAAAGATAACGTATGGTAATCTTCAAAAAAATATTTTTTTATTACATATGACATTGAATACGATTACTGGAAAACCTTCTTAGCTAAACGTATGGAATTTTAATTATTGTCTCTACCCCGAATTAGTAGATTTCTATCAAATGTCGAGTTAAATCCTGCATTAGTAAACTCCGAGTTTGTCGACAATATGGTTACTCTAAGAACCGAGAAAAAGAGTTTTCTTAGTAACACTAACACTGGTATATGATAATAATTTCATAATAACACCAATTTTTTTTACTATTTTTTCTTTTATTGTGTTTTACATTTATTTCAATAATTTTGTGATAAATTTAAATTTATTATTATTGGCTAATAAACATACATTAAATTATTATTTACTTAAATATATATTATTTTTGAAAATATTATTATTGCTACTAAAAGGACATTGTGTTATTTTTAAAATGAGAGATAACAATTATTGTTTATCCTTTTGAAATGATTATTGAATTAACTAATTCTAATTAAAATTATCATGAAATTTGTCAGAACAGAAAATAAAAACATATGCTTCAGTTCTTTTTATATCATTTGTCTTTACTTTAGAATTATTCATTTTAATATTATTTTATCATTCTAAAGGAATTCTTTGCAATTTGTTTGTTCTTTTTGTGAATTTCTCATGATAATCCAATGAATCAACGATTGTTCAATAATTAATGTTTGGTAATTGAATGGTTGGAAATGTTATGATATTAAATATTATCTGAAAAAATATATTGGAGAATTCAAGGCTTATATGATAGATTTTACATATTGTCAATAGGACAACATTTCCATTCTTAAAACTTCTTTCATAGAAATTTTTAAATTGTTCTCTACTTATGAGAACAATTAATTCAACTGAGTGTGTACATTTATTGCTTAATTTTTTTTCTAAACAGAACCTTAAATCTGTTGTAGCAAAGCTACAATTAATGAAGGCTTGTTCCCTCTGTGCTGTTTTTCCTACCCTCAGGATCCTTTAATTCAGTGTGCTAGTATAACTACTTGTTTCCCATTGTTAGTGATGCTAGAGGTTGTTTTATTTATTTTTAATTAAAAAATTCTTCCCCGTGCATTTATTAGATATCAAAGGCATCCCATACTTTAATTTTATTACTTAAAGCACAGCCTATTTTCAAAATTTTTTAATTCCATTCTTCAAAATGTAGATTCAAATATAGTTGTCTATGAAGGTTCAAACAGACGTTTACTTTGTTAAAGCAATCATGATTAGTAAAGTTCATAATTTTAATAAAAAGAGTGTAATTATTTTATTATATTATTACTCTGATTAGTTATCTTGATTAGGGATATAGCACTGTTAACGTCCTTGGAAAAGGGAGGGGTACTCTAAACTGGCAAAAGAACTGTAAACAATAGAAATATAACATAGCTGCAAAAAAGATCTAAATGGATAAAATTTGGTATACAGAATTAAATATATGTCAAATTTGGTAATAAAGTAAATGTATGTCAAATAAATGTAAATAAAGTAAATGTATGTCATATTTGGAACTATATACATCACACTGCTAACCATATGTCAATCTGTATTCTTGAATTATTATTCAAAATTACAAAAGCTTAAATATATTTGATTTTGTACTTACAGTTTTAGTAAAAGATCAAACTTTATTTAGTTTCATTTTATTGGAAAAAGGGTGTACAAAATGCACATTTAGTTTTTAATACTTGTATATTAAATGCATCCCAGCATTTAATTTCCAAAAATCACATGCCTTTAGATCTTTTCATAACTATTGCCCATCAGTGGCAATAGTTATGCATGCATTTATTTGATAATATGCTAAAGAGTTTTGGGGTGACTATATTTTAAAGTGTTTACAAATCTTAAACACTTTTTTCTCGAAGACTGTCTAGTTTTATAATTTCATTTAAATAAAAATAAAGTACTCAAAACTATTTAAATGAAAATCGAAGGCCATTTTAAAACATTATTATTAGAGGATTCCTCCCCCCCCCCCTCCATTTCTGTAGCTGGCTGATTGATTTGGAACTCAATAGCTCAGACAAATAAGTATTTATTAGAGTGTTTACATTGTACTAAAAAGTTTTATCCTTGTTCTTGTCTTAAACTTATTTATAATTTACTTCATTTTTTAAATTACAAAAAGATGCAGTATTCTGTGGCTACCCTTTTTCGACGATTCTATCTCAATAAGGGATGAGACCTGGAAGAATGAGCACATTTCCAGAATTCTTCGTCATTCTTTGACCTTGATTTCCGCCCTATTAGATTTTTTTTGTTCAGTTTTTTACCACATGGGTGTGAGTGCTGTGTCGGTTTTGATCGTATTATTTTATATCAATTTAAAATTTATTTACTTTCTGAAAGTATTCCGAGTTAACATTATTGTTAAATGTAAACATTCCCACATTTCATCTTTCCTTTCACCCCTATTTTGATGATAATAAATCCATCCTAACGCATGTAGAAACGCGCAGATGGTTTTAGAATCCGCTGCAAACGATATATTAAGGTAGTCATAATAATTTATTCTTACAAACTACTTATACAAGGATTAAAATAAAATCAATAAAAAAGTATTGGTGATTTTGGAAACTGAAAAGAGGAAAGGGGTACTTCAGAATTTCCATTACCTCAGCGACCCTACAAGTCTTTGTCTTGGGCTGGAAATTATCAAAAATAGGTTGTAAGCTAACGGGAATGGTCTTTCCAAAATTTTCTCGCATACTCTCTGATTAAGATATTACTCTTTCACCCACGTAAAATTTTGGAATTCGTGTAAGGCTGCCAATTTCTTGCTTGGCATTGGCAAATAATAGTTACGAAATATTGATCTTCGGTCTAAATGCAGCATTTTTACTGAATCTATCCTGCTATTATTGGTGATTAGTCCATAATCAATTTGCAATTTTAGATACTTTTTTTTCCAATTGATTGAAATAACAATTTGACTCAGGACCAAAATTGTAATCACATGCTAAATTTGATATAAGCCATTGCTTAGCCATTTCATTTTTCAAGACATAAAACATTATATATATTTTTTTAATTTTAGTAAACGGATTCAATTGAATTCCTGTCTATCTGTCTCATAATATAACATTACATATTAATCATTTAACAGCCAAAAATAAATAAATAAAATCAGTAATCTTATGTGAATTAGCTGGTTGCCAGCTAATATATTTTAAAACAAAAAGGTTTAATGTGAATTCATACATGTCGTTTAATGTCAATTGCTGATCTAAATTCGGAAGAAAAAGGTTTAATGTGAATTCATACATGTCGTTTAATGCCAATTGCTGATCTAAATTCGGAAGAGAAAAAAAGTTGTTCTTCGTTTCTTATCAGCGATGTGGTTTTTCCAAGTAAAAAAATGACTGGTTCAGTGTTTAAGAAATAAACCTTTTGATTAGTATTTTTATACCTGTTTGTTCTGACTTGAAATACTCGTCTTCCATTTCTGCGGTTAAAAATCGCCACGCATTGCTCCATTAACTGAGTAACTTATCTCTGTTTTTTTTTTTTTTTTTTTTCTAAAATTTGAGTTTCACTTTGAAGTAAAAGAATTATTTAAACTTCGTTGCTAAAACAAGGAGTGAAAACAGAAAATAAAATAATTCTGCATATGAAAATAGAATTATTCTGCATCGGAAAATTAAATTACTCTACATCCGAAAATAGAATTATTCTGCATCTGAAAGTAGAATTATTCTGCATCTGAAAATAGAATAATTCTGCATTCAGGAAATAGAATAATTCTTCAAAAAATATTCTGAAGTTTACAGAATATTTTTTTTATTAATTCCTTTGATAGCTCAGAGCATTATTTAGTAAAAGATTCCCTGATTCAAGAAAAAATTCAGTGTACTAGAAGAAAAAACCTTAAGAAAATGATAAGAATGAGAATGTATTTTTATACATTTAATTATAATACTGTAAACAGTAACGGTATTTAACATTAAACCTACCGCGAACGGCCAACTGACCGTTTTCCAATGACAGTTCCAATATATCAGTGAAGTGCTGGCATGTTTATGTTAAAGATTAATGAACTTAATGAATCTTTTTTATCATTGCTTGTTTGGGAAGTTGAGCCTTAATTGTAAGTATGAACAATTTCTAAATGTTTATTATAAGAATATTTTTTCTAAAAAAGCTATTCATTATCGAAAAATAAAGCATAACTTTGTACCCTCATTATTGGCTTAGGAAGAATAATCCACGTTTAAATATTGGTAGCAATAATAAAAATGCAACGAGTTTCTTTACAACAAGGAAATATATTTCTGTGAAATATGCTTGTAATATATATTTGCAGTATATTTAAGAAATTATACTGCAAATAATTGGTTTTGCTTGCAAAGATATATATTTTAAATTTTTAGATAATGTAAATTTTTTTACTGTTATATTGTTTAAAAAAATATAATATTGTATCACCGAGAGGCTTTTCGAAATGAGGATGAGATGCTTCTGATATGGTGGTTGGTTCTCGCTACCCTGATGGGTATCCTAATTGGGGGGGTAGGCCTCTCTCATTGATTACGGGATATACTTCCTAAGGGAAGTGCTGTACCGTGGCCGGTGATGACCTTTGGACTCGACTACAGTTCCTGCCAGTGTTACTATTGCGGCGGTCAGGCCATTCAGCTCTAGTGGTTTAAATCCATGCGCCTTTGGGAAGGTCGGAGAGTCTGGTATGACTTACTGTAATGTTAAAATATATTATCATTGAAAAACATCTAAAGTCATCTTCATTTTTAATTAATTGGAATTTTAATTTTAAAAATATTGCATACACACCAAAATATATTTGTATCGTATAACATCTGCAAATCAAATGATCTGGCTTATCTTTATTACGAATGGAAATAGAGGTGTCATTGTTTCAAAAGTATTTTATTTAATTCTAATAAACTTTGGAGACCAGTTAGTTTGGTAAGAGTATTGGTTATATTTAATTTTTGTTAAATCGATTAGACGTAATTTCATATCCATGATTCCAACAAAATTTCAGCCGTTAAAATAATGTTATTTTAATAATATTTCATGTTAGACCTTCATTTTGCTCAAGGATCTTTCAATGGAGATCAGTCCCATAACAATATATAGCTATTAAAAACATAAATGTCATGTTCATTTACTTGTAAATATAACTACTCTTTTTTTATTCTTTTTTAGACTAATTGGATTATAAATGGAATGTTTTTCTAAACCATACATTACATACAGAAAAAGACGCGAAAGAAAATCACGCGATTAAACGTTTGATAAATCAATGAAAATGGTTTGAATTCAAAGCAACAATGTTATTTTGTTGTTGGAAATTAGGAAACTTTTTTTTAAAAAAAATTGCCTGAATTCAGTAATTTGACTATTAAATTAATGTCATTAAAAACAATTTTTAAATTTTGAAAAGAAAAAAAAATCGTTTTTGTGCATTTAAATTTTTTAGAAAATATCGTAAAAAAAACACTAAAATTCAAATTGTTTTTTTTAATTAATTGAAATTTTTATTAAAATGAAATATAAATAATTTTATTAAAAAATGGTAAAAATTTTTTTAAAAAATCGCTCTGAGGCGCACATTTGCACCTCCTAAAGTATGCTTGTGCTAAATTCAGTACTTTCTGTTGAACGCTAGTCAACGCCCGCGCACACATTGATCTTTACTATTTATAGAGATAAATTTATATATATATATATATTGATTAAAGTTTCAGCTGTACAAATAAATAAAAAAATTAGTTGAAATATTGCATAAATATTCTCGGTTTATTTATTGATATTTGTGTTAATTATATGACTCAGCTATCGGTTGTTAAATCCCCGAAGCAGTTTTCAGATAATAAATCCCAATTTATTTACCTCAATAATTTTAATCTCTACTCTGGTGGGCGGTAAATAACCAGCTTAGCTCCCTCAGTACTGTGCTAACCTGTTGACAAAATGGAATCGTCCATCTTTCTCACAGAATCGGTTTGAGACGCTGGTCGGCCATTCCACTCTTTGCAGCTGTTCGAATCGATCGAATCTTTCCCGAGTTTTTACGTTCATCATTAATCATCCATTCATCATCTTTTCTTCAAGCTGTTAAAGAATTTGTTGCCATGGAAACGGTATATATTATTTAAATTTTTTGAATTGCTCGTTTCGAATTAATTTTTCGAATTGCTCAGATTTTTTAAAATTAAATTAATTTTTAAAATCGTAGAAATGAATTTGTTGTCACCTGTTGCATAGGTTGGTAAAATAATTTCTAAATAACTTAAATAATTGCTAAATTAATTGACTTTACAGATGTATTTATTGATTGGAAGTCGCTATAATAAAATTAATTATAACAATTTTTATTTAATAAAAAAAATTTGGTTATTAGAACAATATGATTCCATTTTTGATAGTTTTAAGCTTGTTACTTTAAGATTCTTATCCATTATAGATACACTAATAGAAGAGTTAATTTTGTATAAAAAACGTTTATACATAATTTTCCAGCTTAAATTTGTTTATTAACTTATTTATTATGTTTATATATGCATGTTTGTTTATAAATAATGTTTTTTAAAAAATATTTTGCATGGTTTTATTTTTCTTTGAACGTTGAATGTTTCAGTTTTTGAAGTGATTATTCAAGATTCTATTATGTACGTTTTCAAATGTTTGAAAATGTGTGTGTATGACTGTATAAGAGTGTGTATGTGTGTGTGTACACACACACTTTCGGAGTCGGGGGTGCAGAGGATACCGCTAAACCCACCTACGTACTAATCGTCGAACCGCTGTTAGTACGTAGGTGACTTCTTTTAAACCTTGCTTGATGGTATATGCGCAGTAACGTATTCGTTTTGGCGCATTAATGCAGATATTTTCTAGAGATGTATCACTACGCAGTGCGAACAGTTATATTTTTCATGTATGTTTTTTGATTTCCAGGTAAAGTGATACAATTCTTGAAAAACCATAAAAAAATATTTAAAAAATGTATTTGCTCATACGATAATTTTGATCTTTCTGAATGTATCTGTAATATTTTAGAGCTACATCATTATTTGTTATTGAAAATATTGATGCAAGACTGATAATAATGTTACCAACCCAGCTTTTCAGATCGTATTTTTTTTAAACAGTCCGATGAATAAGGAATTATTATTTTTTTCTTTCTCACACACTCATATAGTTAAACTGAAATGAAGTAAATCATTTAGTTTTGTCTGCTTGCGATTTTCCTTTTAAGAATGAAATTTTTTTTTAATTAGAATGTTGTTAGTCTTTGTTTACAATTTTTGGACACACTTAGGCTTATAAAACAATGAAAATAAAAATGTTTATATTTTTATATATGTTTTTAAAATAAAGAAATATACATTTAATAAACTTCGATATATATATATATATATATATATATATATATATATATAAGTTATGATAAAATTTGTGTAATTTTTATCACTTGTTGAGTTTTATTTGGGATAAATTTTACTTATATATTATGCATACATATTATTTTTATTTCGATAAATTTTTGCATTTTAAAAAATTTATAATTAAATAATTACAGACAGTTTCAATCGATTATTTCATCGTATTGTTGAATGAAAACCTTAAATTATTTTTTTTTCATGTTGTATTTTTACTTGTATACTATTTTTCGAAAGCCTGGAGTTTTTTATTAAACCTTGAAATAGCAATGTGAGGTATTTTTTTTTATGAATGTTCAAAAATTTATAATTTATAAAATTTGCTATGGTTAAAAGGTTCAAAATCAAAATTAATGCGTTTTTCAAAATTAATTTTTTAATGTTTTATAATAAAAAGAACAATAGAAACTTAAATGTCATAAGCAGAAAGAAATCCATAACAAGTTTTTTTTAAATATTGTATTAATAGTTAATGGAAATTTATTTGTTGAAATTATATTTTTACAAAGTATTATTTAGTAGTTTTTTTTAAAAAAAAAACTGCCTATTTAAAAAAGCTTTAGAAATTTTTAAAAAGTTAAAAATATTTTTTATTTAAATTTTACAAAAATTTTAGAAATAATTCAAATTTTTTGTAAAGGATATTTATAAAATACTATTCTTCATAAAATATAGTTAAAATAAAATTCCAAACATTACAATTAAAAAAAGATTTATATGATACTGTGTTGATAAGTAGCCATATTTTTTAGTTCCGAATTGGGAAAACTGCAGTTACTTTGAGTGAAAGTACGAATTTATAGTAAAAAATAGTGAAAAAAGTTGAACAATGTTTCCTCAAAGATAAAATATTAGTAGCAATAACCAAAACAATTTGAGTTATTATTCAATAATGAAATAAAGCAGATTATGCCATATGCATGAAATGAATTTAAATCCAAAAAATACACTTGAAAAGATGATTATCCAAAATACTGTAGGAAAAATTAACATTTTTATCAAATATTCTTTACGTTTTCGTATTTTCTGAAATTATTGCAAAAAATAACCAAAATAATTATTTTTCAAAAATTTTGAATTAAATTAAAAGATTTTAAATTAAAAAAAGTTTTAAGAAGTTAAAAAAAGATATCTACCTAGATTCTCATTCTTCTGAGTGCATTCGTGGCAAATTTTTAATCTGTATATCGCCAATTCACACTCACACACGCACATGCATACTTAAAAACCCATATTTATTAGAAATAGTCATAAGAAATGAAGTTTTCGAAATTTAAATGCTATTGCAATAGGATTAGAATCTATGTTCTTGAAATGCCTTATTTATGTTAAATGTTAACAAAATTATTTGAAAAGTGTTTTTTTTTCCTTTCTTTTTTGAAGTTAAAAGATTAATTTAGGACTAATTAGTTAAGAATGTTTTCCTTGACCCTTTTAATATTATTGTTGGAGTTTTAATTATCACTTACTAATTTAGTATTATTTTTGCTGAAATTACTTTGTAAAGAGTTTTACTGCTTCCCGGGAAATGCAATAAATATAAGAAAATACTGGATTTTAAAAACCATACACTGCAAAATATGTTTGGCATATATACTTTAGAAACAGAGCTATTTAATTGAAATCATAACGTTTTTAATCGATAGAACTTGAGTCTAGAAATTATTAAGTAACTCTTATTTACATATCATTGATCTTACTGTTCATACCATAATATTAATAGCCATTGTGATTAGGTATATTTATCTCAATTTTTTTCTTACCTTTTAATATTGATATTTTAGTATTGGAAGATTAAATAATTATACACAGTAGTAATGAATCAGAATAATTTATAGCTATGGAATCTGCATAAAATAAGAATTGTAAGAAATTTATAAATATTTATAACCCTTAATTCTAAAGAAAATAGCTCTAATAGAGCGGCATGTTTAGTTAAATAACCAAAGGTACTTTAATTATGAATTATAAAATGTTTCACTTCAAATTGAAAACACTCTGCATCAATTTTGGGAGATTGTAAGAACACAATATTTAAAGATGTTAGAGATACGGAGGATTAAAAAATAATTATTTTTAAAATATTCTCTCTTTTTTTTCGTACAAACTTTTATTTTTTTTTTCATTCTTTTTTAAAGCATTCATTACTGCAGTTCTCTGTTTAAAGAACTATATTTATTGCGAATCATGTATATATACTTACGAAAATAATCGACAGTAAAAATGTGTATTACTGAAGATTTAATTTTTTTTTTTACTTTTAAGCTGTTATTTCACAAATAAATCTGTTTCATTTATTTAAATGTAAATGCGTTGAGTTATATAAATTTACTATATAATTATAATGAATTTCCATAATTTCAAAAAAAACATTATATTAATTCATAATTTACCTTATTAATAAATAATGCAAAATATGTAAGGCCCTAACTACATAGAATTGCATCTTGGCAAAATACTGCTTGAACTTAGTTGAACAGGAATATGAAATAATATTATGTCTAGATTTGTCTTCTATTTCTAATTTATAGAAAGGTAGTTTCTTAATATCTTAGTGATCTGAGCAAATTTATAATGTCTAACACTTTTAATTCAGTTTAATTTGTTGATTTTTAAAGATAAGTACAACTATAATTAAGCTGTTTAGTTTTAAAGATACTGTTTCATCGTAAGTTGTTTATGGAATCGGCACTTTTCTGTTAGCCCAGCGTCAGCGAAAAATCGCCAAATAATGTAGAATTCCACCAAATTTCTTGTCGATTTTTCGCTGCCGCCTGACTAACGGAAAAGTACCATCGAATCGATGAAAATGCTCATAAATTAAATATTTAATTAATCCATTGATTGTTTATTGAATCAATAAAATTGTATGTCAAGTTTAAATTTATTAGATTGATACAATTATCTGTATTTCTTGAATCGTGAAAATAATTATTTGAATTAAAAATATGATTAATGCCGTAAATTTTATACAATTCATTGCTACGATAAAGTACTTTTTATATTTTATTTAATATCGTTAAAATGTTCTTTAAAAATTATGAAATTTTTTTAATGATTATTTAGGATTTAACTAAGTATTTAGTTCTTTGAAATACATATTGAACTTTTTCTAAATTGTAATGATTAATCAAATAAACGTAAAAGATGTAATGAAAGCTTGTATCTTTAAAAGTAAAGAAAAGAAAGGGTTTTGTGTGTGTGTGTGTGATTTTATCGTAACTGATATTACTTTAGTTTGACTGCGAATAATCCCCTTTTTATAGCATTAAATGTATCAAACATGTTGTACTTAACAATTTGCGGTTAGGTATATTTGTTCCTTAATAAATTTCTATTGTTTTCCACTATCCGATTATCGTCTTTATGCCATGCGTGTGTTTCAAAATATATGTTTACTATATATAATTTAAAACTGCTTTTTTATTTATTTAAAATCAAACTATTAAATATTTTTTTAAAAAATATGTTTGAAAGACAGTTTTTTTTTAAAATCATATGAGGGCAGGATGTTGTTTTGGTTTGAGGTTTTTGAGACCACAAAATCCGTTGACAATAAATCTACTATTTATAGCGTTTGAGGCATCAATTTTTAGGGTTATTAGAAAATAATGTAGAAGGATGTCACATTTGGTGACTTATCGCCAATTAAATTTGCAACCTTATTTCCAATATATTCATTCTCTGAATTCTTACGAATTATCTTGATTAATTTAAGTCATTAAGCAGTTTTAATTGGTTTGAAATAACCATATGACTATCAGATTACGCATTTGTTGATATTTAGAAAAACGATAGTTCCCCCCCCCCCATCTCAAAATCGGTTGAGCTCCAAAACTTTGTTGGAAAGATAGAAAAATTGAAAATGAAAGTTTGAAAATTGTAATAATTAAAGTAAAGATATAAAATAATAATAATAATAATATATACAGAAAGAGAGAGGAGTTTCGTGATTGTTTCAAACCGGTTTGAAACTGGTTTATGACTCAAATTAATTAAAACAAACAATAACTTAAAAAATAATAATATTCTCGCATGATAACTTGAAGTTTGCGATCGTAGATTTTATTTATTTATTTGGAGTGACATAATCACTAAAGCCGACACTGTCCTGAAAGTAAGTCAAATTGCCATCTTATAAAATGTATAAATTCATACATTTAGAATTTTTTTTAATCAGACCTGTTATATTATTATTTATATCATACCAAATATTATTCCAAAATATAAATAATTCGTTCTGTATCTAACATTTATTAGATCATATTTATAAATTGTAAAGTGTCTAAAAAATGTAAGTGATTAAGCTTTTGACTAAAAAGCATATTATTCAAATGGTTTTCATAATACATTTTTTGTGATTAAAAATTATATATTTAATCTGTATCACATTCGTGAATAATAAATTTATTTCTGCATGTTCTTTAAAAATAAAAAAAAAGAATAGGTACTTATGCTTATAAAATATGTAAATATAAATAGCTGTCTCCTTAGAAGTCTTAAAAATCATCTAAATAGTTCATGTCACGAACCAAGTGAAAGTTATATGACAAATTTTAACAATGAAATAAAATATTTTGAGGTTTAAAATCTTACTAAGGGAGGGAGGGGGGGGGATCTAACGTTTTCTTTCTGTATGTTCTGTATGGTATAAAGTCATTTAGTACCTTTTCATGGCTTAAGAATAAAGTTCTTGATGAAAAGCTATTGATAAAAATTAGCTTTATCAACAGGAGTAAAACGAGAGATTTATAAAATTTCAATAAAAGCAATGAAGTTTAAATTAAATTTCATAAATGAAAAATACGGCTGCAAATCTTATTTAAAATTTCCTCGTCACGGCCACAGGAATTTTGGGGACAAGAAATCATTGGGTTCGTTAATCAGTGGGTTCGTTGTGCTCAGGTCTATGGTGTTAGATTTGAATAAAAACTTCATTTATATCCATAGTGTCGTTCCATACCTTTTCATCTGTACACCTCTTTCATTTTTAGTTGTATTATTTAAACATTATTTTTGTTTGTTTGCCTTTATATATTTGCTTTTATATACTTTTAAGCCTTTGTATTTGCATTTTGAATATTTTATTTTTATTTCACCATTTTTCTTCAACTGTATTCATCATTTACTGCGTGTTTTTTATTATATGTGAGCAATTTTGTTTTATTTTCTTGTTTGTATCTGTGTATTTTCTTGTTTCCCCCACTTTTCTATACACCTGTGTCTACGTCCTTTATATTAGACTTTTTAATTGTGTACTGACTTATGTTTGCAAGCTTTTGATATACTTGATGACCCTTAAGAAGTTTTTAAGTCGGGAATTAAAAAAAAATCTCCTTTTTTATACTTCATTTTGATTCTATATACTTAAAAATAAAATTTAAAATTTGGCCTTTTTTCAATTTTCCTTAAAAAAAATGCTGAGTGAAGCAGCTAATCTTGTTCTTCAGAAGATGATATGCTCTATTTTCTTTTGAGATCTTATGATGATCAAGTACACTCATCTCGTCCCCCACATTAAGACCCAAATCCTTGAACAATACTGCGGTGGAAGCCTCATTAAACAGACAATATCCTCTAGACTCGAGTAATTAATTTTGTCTTGTAACTCGGCTACGAATCCTAACTTTACGAGTTCGGTCCTAAAAGTGTTTATAAAACATAAAAATCCAGCTTATTGAACAAGCAGAATTTTATTGCTTGTTATCTTCATAATTCCCAAATTATAAAAACTTTACTGCGCAAATGACAATGACATTTTAGCAGGTATTTAATATATAATTTCTAAAAGAAATATTTCTTTATGTTTAATCATTACATTGATATGTAATGATTTAGGATTTGCTCACGTAAATCAGCAAGGAATTCGATTGAAAAAGTTCTGGAGTACTCACCTTATAATCTGGGCACTCGTAAATTTCCATCTGCCGGAAGAGGTCATTCAGCGGTCAGAAGTCGACCCGGACGACGACCCCATGCAGGCCAGAATGTTCGAATTTCTAACGCTGAAAATTCGAACTTATTAATTAAATAAGTAATTATTTCAGAAGTAATAAATTAGTAGTAGTTTAATTTCAATTTCATATTGCCATTCATTGTATTTTCTATCTTTATGTTCAAAATTATATATATTGCTTATTGATATTCCCTTTTAAACGCCTTTTATCCTTTTAACTTAAGCATTATTGATGTTTTTGTGTCATTTTTATTTTTAATAAATTTCCTAAATGAATATAATTTCTTTTGAGTTTATTTATTATTCTATTTTGTTTTACTTTTTTCATGTTTTCTTTAGTGCTTATTTCCTCCTAATTTTCATTTACCTCTTTTCATTTATTAGCTTTCTTTTTTTCTTTTTTCTTTTTTTCAAAGAAAAGTAAGGATTAGAAATTTCTGTATTAGCATAGAATTGCTATTTACGTCCAATAAATTTTGAAATTTTCTATTTTCACTAGCTTATTACACTATTAAGAATTATTTACTAAAGCAGACGCATAGAACTTTTTAATACTTACCTAACATCCATAACTGATCATTGACATTCGCAAAGAAAATCGAGTGAGTGTTTGACGTCAGTTACATATCGTTTGCTTTGTATACTTCTAAAGAGCATTTGGTTACTACTTGGCGATGGTACGCGCCTTCTAAAGTATGCCCAGTTATACAGATAGTAACTATTTTTCAATGCTTTATCTTTTTTATTAGTAATGTCACAGATTTCATGTAAAATCTGATGCAAAATTTACTTTTGTAATATATTTTTTGAGCTCGTTCATATTTTTAATCTATCTATCTATATATGTAGAAGGATCAGAAATGGGGATAATAAGGAGATTGAGGGGAGATCAAAAAGTTGATTTTCATCCGTAAAGATCTTTATCTTTTGGAACAGTAGTGTGTCGAGATGTGTGTTTACCAAAGGGATAATTTAAAACCCAGGGTTAATATATTGCAAAAAAAAAAAAAAAAAAAACATTTAGATATTCGAGTAAGAGTTTACGTAGGCAAAATGATCACATTTGGCGAAAGTGAATAAGATGGGACTTTTTCTTGATTTTTTTGGGTCATTCGATTAAAAAATCAAAGCGAAGAATTCGATAGTGTTGAAACAACAGATTGCCAGACATTTGATAAAATTACTCCAAATTAAACCTATAGTTTGGCTGAAATTTGGCAGAATAATCCTCTATGTGACAAATGAATAAAGTATCACATTTTTCGGATAAATGAAGGAAGAAATGAGTATGAAGATTGTTTATGGTCTTATTTGATATTCTATCCACCTTTGGAGACTAGCTTGTTGTCCCAGATTATTGACTTTTGAGATTTTTAAATATTAAATGGGAATGCATACTTTTATTTTAAAAAAATATGTATTTCTATTTTTTATTCGTTAAAATCAAAAGTATATGAATTTAATTGATTAAATCAAAACAAAATGTAATGCGTGTAATTAAAAAGTATATATACTGTAAAATAAAAGCAGCATCAAAAACTTTTCTTTTAAATTAATGTACAAAGGAAGCATTTTTTTTAAATTTATTTTAAAATTGGTAAAATCACGCGATTGAATATTTTGATGGATGAGTATGAAATATTAACTCTTGGTGGGCCTTACTAGAACAATTCCAATAATATTTTGTAGTTTCATTTATTCGTGAAGCGCTGAACTAAGTGAAGCGTTAAAAATCTTTAACGAAATAATCTGAAGCTTTGTATGTTTACATTTGGCTGCTGCCATTCGATAATATGTAATAACAGTTATTTTTCTGGGAATTCCTTAGCGTTTTATAAAGAGAGACATTGTTAGACATTGGATGAAATTATGAAGCTGAATAAACTTATTCTAATATTTATTAAAAAAATATTTGTACCTAAAATTGCATTTTTTCAGGAAATACATGATAAATTTAGAAAGCAAAACAAACCAGATCGTTCCAAGTCATTTCCACGATACACGAAATAAACAAACATATATATACAAGAATTGCTCGTTTATAGTTTATTGTAATTTTGTGGTAGTCATTATAGACTCGTTATTTCGTAGTTTTTCTGAAGCTCGGATGTTTACCTTGGTTTGTCCCGATTCTGCTTTGACTGATGGCGCCATCTCTTGGACTTTAATAGTTAATTATAAAAAAATTGCGTGCGCGTAAAAACATATTTTTTCCCTTTTTTTTAGGAAAGACGTTTATATAGATTAACTTATGAATCAAAACCTTATATAAATGTTAAATTTGATCCATATTGTTGGTACCATTTCCGAGATACACAATGCATAAACGCGCACACGCACACACAAGAACCGATTTAGTGATTAAGGAATAAGCTAAAACATTTTCACCCCACTTCTATTGGTCTTCCAGCTAAGATATCATCATGATTTATGAAAAGCTTTTACTTTCATCCACTATTTTGATGAGTCGTCGGTGGGATTTGTTTTCTCATATTCTAATTTTGCAAAATAGTTCAGATAATAAGAATTTTTTATTCATTCCATTGTTACTTCCTTCGCAATATATCTGCAAGATTTTCTATTTTATTTTGCTTTATTGAATTAAGAAAATATTTAATTTATGATTAAAATAAATTTAGTAAAAATATCATTAGCAGTTATTGACACTCTTTTACAGCATGAAATTGCTATAAAGAGTGGTTTTACTGTAGCCAAATGCTGTTAATTCATTTGAAAGTAGTGCGTTAAGTAAATTGTGTAATTGTAAATTAGATTTATTTAACTTTAAAAATGTCCGTTTTTTGCGATCTAATTTTTTTAAAGCTACAATTAGTTTTCTCGTGAAATATTATCAATTGCAGTAATATAACTGTACAATCGAATGTATTAATGTTTTTTTTTGTTATTCTGCCAATTAATTTACGATAGAAACTGTATAATTCCAAATGTTTCTAAATTTTCATTAGACTTTGACTAAGATGTTTTAATCAAGCGATAATTTAAATAGTTGTGCATAAAATATTCATATAAAGCGAAATCAATATATAAAAATGGGATTTTTTATTATGTCTACAATAGCTCTGATGGGGGAAGGTGGATACTTGAGTTAACGATAAAAAATACGTGTCAAAAATCTAAATATGTTGAGCTCATAAATAAATTTTTACTCAATTCATTCCTATTAGAATCGGAACACATCTGGATTTTGACTAATTGGTTCCTGTTCTTTTTGAAAAGATTTTTTTCGTTATATTTAAAATTTTAATTTTTCATGAAAATATTAAATATTTTGGAATTCTGAAAAGTTACTCTAAATAAATCGTTTGAATTTACATAAATTTTGTGTAGCCCTCCATTACAATAGATATATATCACTCATTTAACGTGAAATAACATTTATTCTCCCTATAAATTTAGAATGCGTTCTATGTAAAGAGTGTTTTCAAAATGATCAATCTAATAGACTTGCGAGTGTATAGCATCCTGAATTAAACTAATAAAATTGGATAATTCTGATCTTAGAAGTTGGGGTAAAGGAATGGACGAATCCTTAGGAAATAATTTATTCTAAAGCTGCTCGATGTGATCACTCTAATATTCTTCAAAGTACCAGTGTTAAAGATCCCTCACCCCCTGAGTTCAGAAGGAATTCTGAGTAAAAATTAAAAAAATTCTTTCTAGACTTTTTTTTCTCTGAATATGAATAAAAATTCATTTTTTCTTTCGTATTTCTCCTTCATCAACTATGTTTTCGAAATTAATTCATTTCGTATTTATAATATTTTGTTGAAACTTTACCCTTTCAAGTAAATAAACTAATCATCAAAATTGATTCACTTATTAATATTTAATTGTCTTTAATGAAGCGTAAAATTAATTATTATGCATTATTTTGAAGCATAATTAGGGATGTTGCTTTTTACTACCATCGGATATCCCCCCCCCAGAAATTTTGTGCTGATGGTGCCTTGGCAGTAGGCTTAGAAAGACCTAGGAAAAGTAAAATACTCCTAGATAATTCTGGAATCTCTTAACAATGCTGAGGCGGAATCGCTTACCAGACATGGTAGTTAGCGTTACATGTACACTCCCTAAATGTGGCATTCCCTGGCCTTTCCTCAAGGACTCTTCATTTTCAGCATTTGAAATCAAGATTTAATGGTCATAACCTAAACCTTTACGGCTGTCCATGTGGACAGTGCCATTGTTGTAATATTTGTGGTGAAAGTCTCATAAGCCAGATAACATCTATGGTACACTTGTTTTTTTGTATGTTACTCTGCTGTATTTTGGTTATGTTACTCTGCTACAAACCCTAAGATTGCGAGTACGTTCTTTGGGCTATCCGCATCTGCCTCAATGGTGACCTGCGACTCTGAATTAGCAAACTTTGTACAGCTATTCTGGTTCCCTCTATCGGCAGCAAAAGTCATCAGGCGCATTTTATACAACAATGAACAACTCTCACACACACTCGCCATACGTTTGGCGCCAATGCATCGTTCGTCTCCTCATCGACTCACTGGTGGAAGAGTATGTGGTGAAAACTTCGTAAGCCAGATAACATCTATCGTACACAAGTAATTACTTTTGTATTGTGGTTATGTTACTCCGCTACAAACCCTATGATTACGAATTCGGTCGAAGGGCAATCAGAATCTGTCTCATACTGACATTAACACACCCAATATGCATAGATCATATATATAAAAAAAAATCGTACATTGAGTTACTGCGGATTAAAAATCATTGATTTTTCCAAAAAAAATCCCCTTAAAATTTATATCGATTTTTTTTAACTCAAACAATATACTATACTGTTCGCATTAATTGGGACAAACGTGTTTTTCTTATCTACGTTGGTATTGTTTACCAACGGATTCTGAAACCTTCCGCGCTTTTGCTTATAAGTTAAGATGGGTATAATTCGACAAAATAGGGGTGAGAAGGAAAGATGAAATGAGGAGATGTTGTTATTTAACAATGAAGTAAATTATGGAATGAGTACATCTTTCCATGGGAAATGGAAACGTGTCCTTAGTGAAATGGAATCGTTGAAAATCGTTCGTCTCAGAGTACTGAAACAAACAGAATGTGATTACCAGTGATGTCCTGAACCTCTATAGGGAGTATGATGGATCGACCTTGTCTTTAATTTATTCTTTTGACTGGTTTTAGTGTATCTGTAGTTCAGTTGTAAGCTTCTGAGAATAGTAGCTGATGGTTATAATTTTTTACATTCATTGTAACATATTACTTTTGCTTATACTTTTGTATAACGATAGTTATTACCCCGATAAATCATTCCAAGATAACCTCTTAATGAGCACTCTTCTATGACTGTGAGAGGTATAGCTACGGCAGCTTGTGTGAAGAAATCAAGTATTTCAAGAACATTAAGAACATTTCTGGATTCCAGATCATCGCATCCAAAAAGAAAAAAAAAATTTTGGGCGGAAACAGAAAACTAGTCTAAGAACTGATAAAATTCCTATAAAAAAATAGCGAAAGAAAGACAAGCACAGACTCCTGAAGTGATTTATTGGATTATAGTGTTGAGAGTACCTCTACAGTAAAAAAAAGCTTCTGGAAATAGACCTTAAAGCAACATGACCGAGGAAAAAAACAATTTCTAACTTGTTAAGAAAGCATTTAGCATGGGTCAAAAAGTACTTATGGACTTTTAATGACTGGAAAAAGGGGATTTTCAATAATGAAATCTATTTATTTGTGCTGGAATATAAATCAAGTGCAGTTAGACGAAGTGAAGGTGAAACTCTGCAACTAGATCATATCCCACAGACTGTAAAATACCCTTCTAACAAATAATTTGGGAGCTTTTTTTCCCACAACTAAAGGCACTGGAAGCTTAGTTCCTCATAGAAGCATGATGAAATTTGTAAAATGTATAGAAATATTACGAAGTAGTATTGTTCTATTCTTGAAAACATTTGAAAGAACATTTTAATATGACTTGGCTTTTTCTCACGCTTTAAAATTTGTCCAGACTTTTATGGGGGAAAATAAAATAAAAATGCTTGATTGGCCTCTTAATTCACCAGATCTAAATAATTGTTTAGCTAAGACGAATTGCACAACAAATGATAAAAGTTTACACATGTGGTTCCAAGTGATGCCAAGACGTATTGATAATTTTTGCCACTAATATAAAGATTTATCAGTCTACTTATGTAATGATTAAAAGCTTAGATTTTAGAAGAAAAAAAATCATATTTTTCCTCTACAATTGTCCCAATTAATACGAACATTACTGTAAAATAATGATTTGTGCTAGGAACAAGATTGTGATACAAACTGCATTACAAAAATGAAAAAGAAAAATACGAATCTTTAATTATACGTCGAAAATTGCTGTATTCTTCCAGAATTCTTACGTTTTTTCATTATCTTTCCTGATATGTTTAATGTTCGTTCGGAATTCTTATTATTCTTGCTAGAAAATAAGTTGAAAATCTTTTTTTTTTAATTTATTAAACGCTGAAAAAACCCAATGGTTTGTCAGAAATATTAGCATATTAACGAAAATATAATTTTCTAAATGTTTAATTTATGCAAAAATTATTTTCATAGTGTAAGATTTTTGGAAGTTATAGTAGAGAAACGTAAAAGATTTATTTACTTTTTAAATCAGAATTTAAAAAAAAAACTAAGATGCACATTCATACTTTTCAAAATAATATATGTATCAACTTTAGTAGATCTAGTCTAGTTTAGTAGAATCTAGCCTGTAGAGACCCGATAGAAATTCATCTTTATTATAAGTAAAGATTTATTGCTTTTTTCGTTACTTACATCATTTATTTATTTGTTTTTCTTTTTTTTATCTAGTTCATCTTTGACATGTTCATATAAAGAGTGGAAAATCATGCTATGTGTTCCTCTATTAATTTTTCTTTCCTTTCTGGAAAAAGCTGGTGAAACACTTACAGGACAACTTTTTTAGTTCCATTTCTGAAAATTTATCACAATCAAACAAATCTTTTGAACGAGATCCACCATGGAATTAACAAAAGTACCCAGTCTCAAGGAGATCGCTTTACTGAACATTGCAGTTTCAGCATGTAAAAATTTGAAAAAATGCATGCCAAACACGCCTGATGAAACTGTCAGCATGTTTGCGGTATATCATCACTGGAAGTTTTTACATTGTGACGTTTGTTACAATGAGATTAAAGACATCGCTTCTCTTTTACAACTACCTACCGAACTAGAACTCCAGGTGGCAGCACTGTGCAAACATGTATACCTCCAAATGTGTATATGGAACGGTAGTTTCGTGAAAATACACACCATATTAATACCAGACCAAATGACGAGATGCACTTGTCTGGACGATGTTGATTTCCGCCATTATTACCAATGGAAACACACTGGAGTTATAAATGGAAAAAAGACAATAGAAACTCTAGTCCAAGATGAAGGCTTGCATTTAGATGACCATTTTCGTTTCGTGTTGGCCTGCTATTTCTGTTTGGAAAATGATATTATCACCCTATGGGAAAAGATGCCGGAATCAACTAAACGATACATTCGATTGGACACGTGTGTTTCTCTGCCATTAATTTCTTTTTGGCTTAAGTGGCTGGACAATACAGTTACAAATGATGATGCAATGTCCGTAATGCGAGTATTCTCCAGAGAGTATGAAGTGTTCGATCGCATACTTTGCAACGTATCATTATTTAAATACTTTTTAAAGAATTATTTCTCTAACCAGCGAAAACCTTTTCTAAGTTCCATCGCTCATTCTCTCCCAAACTGTCCCGAAACCACAAGATTCTGTTTGCTCGAAATGGACGAGAGAGACAAGAGGAATTTATTTCAAAATAGCGCCGACGAGATTCTGCTTAGTTTGTTGGACTGGCCCATGCAAAAGCATTTCATGAATTTTGCGCATCTCTTGTTTCCCTTCCTTCGGGAAAAACAGTACTATTCAGTGATGCTGGGGCTTTGGTTTAAAATCATTTTTCAGTGGCGCGATTTTGACTATGTGGGGCTATTAATAGAATTTTGGAGCCAAAGCCCAATGTATTTAAAAGAAGATATGAAAAATGGTGATAACATACATTTAATGAAATACCTGAGAGAATATTTGAAGAGGAATTATAATTTTCTTGATTTCACTAAAGATTTTAATCAGTTTATCGAATAAAAACCTCTAGAATATGATGTACAGTACATTCCCAAATATCCCGCTCGCGACTATTCGGCCTAGTTTTCTTTTATCGTATTTAGTTGAGGAAGGCAAGGTGTTACATTGGCAGCATTTTCAGACTATTGGAAGTTGACATCTGCTACGTTCCTTCTATGTGTCGTGTGTAAAATAAAAGTTATGACAGGCTTTCTATTCATTGTTAATTGTCTTTTATAAGGACTTTTTCAAAAATTAAGTTTTGTCTCTTATCTTAGGGTTGTATTTTAATATCTGTGTAATCATTCATCAGTGAAAAAAGATTTCAGTTTGAGTCAATTTTCTTAAGAATCAAACCTACGATTTGTGTTAATGTTTTGTTTACGTTTCTTACATCTAATTTAGGCATTCCAGAATTTATTTTAAAATGTGATCAGTTTGAAATCCTTTAATTTATTTTTTTTCTCTAATAAGATCTTGGTCCGTTCAGTGCAGTATATTAACATACAGGGATTGGACAAAATAATGGAAACATCTTGAAAAAATCAACAAAATATATTTTAATATGGTGTAGGTCCACCTTTTGCGGTAATTACAGCCCCAATTCTCTGAGTTATTAATTCATATAAATTCTGAATTGTTTCCAAAGGAATTTTAGCCCATTCTTCAGTTAACACCCCCCCCCCAGTTCTTTTAGAGACGTTACCGAAGGAAATAGACTTCTTATTTGAACCTCTAAAATGAAGTTTAAATGCCCAAAACTGTTGAGGTTTTGGGATTGTGGTGCCCAGATGAGATTATCAACTTTATTAAAATGTTCATCTTGCTATTCTTTAACCATCCCACATATAGGGATTGGTGCATTGTCATTTTGAAAGAGGTGTTACCCTCCGGAAATAGTTCTTAAACCATAGGATGAACTTGGTCGCCCAAAATTCTTAAAAAGTCTCGGCTGTTAATTCTTCCATGAAGGGAAATCATTAGCTCGACGTATTTCAAGAAATAGCTCCCCAGATTATCACAGATCCCCATCCATGCTTTACAGTTGGGAAAATGTAGTCTGGATGAAATGCTTCTCTCAGCCATCTCCAAACGTACACTCGGTCGGAGGTCAGAAATATAAACGATTATTCGTCAGAGAAGGTCACATTTTCCCATTGCTCCAGGTACCAGTTCTAAAGGTTTCTACACCACTCTAAACGCTTTGAAACATTTGTATTCAAAAGCAGAGTTTTTCTAATTGCAGATCTTCCGTGGAATTTGTGGCGTTGTCTTCATAAGCCAAATAACATCCTTTGGACTGAAGTGCACATTTGACTAATGGTTATGTTACAAACTCAGCTACGAACACTAGCGTCGCAAGTTAAGTCCTAGGGCAACCGCAAACGCCGCAGCTGATGATATGCAACCTTGAATAAGCAACCTTCGTACAGCTGTCGTGGCAGTATCTACTCTTGACTCATCAACCAAAGTCGTCAAACTCACTTGACGTATCAACTCACACACATATGCTTACCAACTCTTTCACGCGCTCGCCATAACAC